>CATIWJ010127090.1:0-26754 GCA_949640765.1 Croton laevigatus | reverse complement strand
TTTAACTAGTAATTTTAACAATAGACTAAAGGTTGGAATTTCCACCCTAAAACTTAAAAATAAAAAAAATGAAAAACCTTTACTCTCTGAAAAAAGTAAGATTAAAATTATAATTATAGATTCAATTATTTTTCACGCTTTTTTTTTTTTTTTTGTCATACTTATAAGTATATGAGAGATATGTAGGGATTTAAACTCAAAACTTCAAGATTTTTGAGCAAAACCCTTACCTCAAGTTAGACGAATTGCGCTTTCCTTCTAAATTGATGGATCCCATAATTTAATTTATTTCAATACATATTTTTCACGAACTCCACTTAAGGATTAAATGTTTTTAGGATTGTGAAAGTCATTTATAAATGAATTATTAATCAAACTCATTTGCAAATAATTTAATATCTTTAGAATGACTAATTTAAATTTTAAATTCAATTTTTTAATTTCTAAACATGATAACGTGAATTTAAAAATAAATTTCACAAAATTTGATGAAATTCATTTGTTTCAAATGACTCTTAATTTTGTTTCTCAATTTTCCGTTTCTTTCATATTTTCCATCTATCCAAACATAATTTAGATGTTGTAAGGATCCAATTAGAGTAAGAATAAAAAAAAACAATTTTTCTGCTTATGGTGAGAAAAGAACCAGTAGTGAGTTTGAGAATATTTTTGCTTGCCCTTTATTGATGAATAGCAGCAACATATATACTGCAGAAAGATAACAACTTCCATACAAATAAGGATGACTAGTTCTAAAAATAAAAACAAACAAGTAGTGCTGAATCTAGAAAATCAAATAACATAATCAAAGAAGAATCAAATAATAGCTATTTTAGGCAAGCAAGCCGCAGCAGTAGCTCAGTCATGATACTTGGAATTGGGCTTCGGCAACCGACTGGACCTTCTTGGTCTATCACTACCTTCCCCTCGGACAGCAACCTTGTCCTCAAGGTCAATGTTAGGAAACCTCTCCTTGAAGGACTGAGAATCTTCCTATGTAGCATCTTCCGTCAAAAGGTTTTTCCATTTGACCAGAATCTGTTCAACAAATTTGGCTCCTCTCTTAACCCAGCGGGTATCCAATATGGTTTCAGGATCCAAGATTAATTCACCATCATCAATTAAAGGTGGTAGTACATTGCTGGAAAGAGCAGAATCACCAATCCTCTTCTTTAACAAAGATACGTGGAAAACTGGATGAATGCGAGATCTAGTGGGGAGTTGAAGACTATAAGCAACTTGGCCTATTTTTTCTTCAATTTGATATGGCCTATAAAATTTGCAAGCTAATTTCGGATAAGATCTAGCAAACACAGATTGTTGGCGATAGGGATGAAGTTTCAAAAATACCCAATCACCAATTTCAAACTGGATATCTTGTCTTTTAGAATCAACATATTGCTTCATTCGATTTGTTGCAGCCTGAAGGTTTGATTTAAGTTGACGCAGCAAGGTATCTCTTGAAAGGAGACTTAGATCAACCTCATTAATGGAACTGCTTCCTTCATGATAGTGAGGAATTGTTGGAGGCAGTCTGCCATACAAGGCCTGGAAGGGAGTCATTCCTGTTGATATGTGAAAGGTTGTGTTACCCAAATTCTGCCCAAGGCAAAAAAGAGAACCATTTGCGGGGCTGTTGGTACACAAAACTTCGGAGGTATTGCTCAATGCAATGGTTAACTACTTCATATTGCCATCTGTTTGAGGATGGTAGGCTGAACTCATTTTAAGCTGGGTTCCAGACATTTTGAAAAATTCTCGCCAAAAGTGACTTACAAAGATGGGATCTCGATCACTAATGATTTTCCGGGGCATGCCATGTAACTTCATGATTCCTTCGACAAACTTTTCAGGTACCACCTCCGCCGTATATGGGTGTGAAAGTGCCATAAAATGAGTAGATTTGCTCAATCGGTCAACCACAACAAGGATAGAGTTCTTACCATTCGAAGAGGGCAGTCCATCGATGAAATCCATTGTGATATCATCCCAGATTTGGCAAGGAATCGGAAGTGGTTGCAATAATCCGGCGGGTGACAAAGTTTCACTCTTAACTCATTGACATACTTCACAGGCTGCTATATAATTCTTGATAGTTTTATGCATTGCGGGCCAATAAAATTGTTGAGCAATCCACTTGTAGGTCCTTAAGACTCTGGAATGACCACCAAGACGGGAATCATGAAACTCATGCAGGAGTTGTTGAATAATTGAAGATTGGGGAGGCACAACAATGCGGTTCTTGTAACTTAATAGCCCGTTTTGCCATCGATACGGATTGCCTGGTTTTGTGGATGCTTCTTTGCCGATTTTAATTATGTAAGGATGAGTTTCAGCTTCTTTTTTTTATTGTATCCCATAATGGAGACTGAGATACAAACAAAGCTCCGTGATAGTGCATCAGCTGCATTGTTCTCTTTTCCCGATTTGTAACGGATCTCATAATCATACCCAAGAAGCTTGGAAATCCATTTTTGTTGATCTGGTGTTATCACTCGTTGCTCTAACAAATGTTTGAGGCTACGTTGATCAGTGTGGATGATGAATTTCCGGCCGAGCAAGTATGGTCTCCAAGTCTGAATGACCTGTATGATAGCCAACATTTCTTTTGCATAAATTGACCAGGAGCGTTTGCTGCTACCTAAAGCTCTGCTCATAAAAGCAATGGGTTTGCCTTGCTGAGATAACACTGCGCCAATGCCGTCGCCCGAAGCATCTGATTCAATGATGAACGTATCATCAAAATTTGGCATGGCAAGAATATGTGTGGCTGTCATTGCAGATTTAAGCTACTAGAAAGCCGAATATACTGCCTCAGTCCACTGGAATTGTCCTTTTCTCAATAGATTGGTGAGTGGCTGTGCTATAAGGCCGTAATTGCGGATGAACTTCCGATAATAACCTGTAAGACCTAAAAATCCACGTAACTCAAAAACATTAGTGGGTTTAGGCCAATTTACCATAGCTGAAATTTTAGTTTGGTCCACCTTCACCCCTTGGGAAGTGACAATATATCCCAGATACTCTAACTCCTACATCCCAAAAGCACATTTAGAGAATTTAACTGAGAATTGGTTCTGTCTCAAGATTTCAAAGACTGTGTGGACATGGTCAAGGTGAGTGGTCCAATCGGGGCTGTAGATGAGAATATCATCGAAAAATACCAAAACAAATTTACGGAGGTAAGGACGAAAGATAGAGTTCATAACTGCTTAAAAGGTCGATGGTGCATTACACAAACCAAAAGGCATGACAAGATATTTGTAATGCCCATTATGAGTACAGAATGCAGTTTTTGGAATATCTGCAGAATGAACTCCCGCTTGAAGATCTAGTTTGGTAAAATATTTTGCTCTGTGGAGTTCATCAAACATATCATCGACGGTGGGAATTGGGAATCTATCTTTGATGGTGACAGAGTTAAGTGCTCGATAATCAGTGCAAAACCGCCAATACCCATCTTTCTTTTTCACCAACAAAATAGGAGAAGATAATGGACTTGTACTAGACCTTATTAACCCCGATTCCAACATGTCCTGTACCTGTTTCTCAATTTCAGCTTTTTGGAAATAGGCGTACCAGTATGGCCTGATATTGATGGGTTCAATACCCTCTTTCAAGTTGATGTGATGCTCTATTTCTCTTGGTGGTGGCAATTGTGTCAGTTTCCAGAACAGGTCCTGATATTGATCCAGTATTGATTGTAAGTCAGGGTGAATGAATTCTGAACCCCTAATGGGATAAATACAAACAGTAAATATTGAACTGCCATGTCGTGCTTTTTTAGTGATGGCCTGTAGAGATGATGATTGAATAACTGGTGTCCTTAGGCCCTGTAGTTTGTGAGTGTGGTTGTCCTATTGGAACTCCACAGTTAAGTCCTTCCAATTACATGATATTGTTCCCAACCTTTCCAGCCATTGAATCCCTAAAACCACATCCAAACCGATTATAGGCAAAGCAAACAAAGTGACTACAAAAGGTATACCTTAGGGTGCAGCTGGACATCATTGAATTTGCCTTGGCATTTCAGTAATCCTCCATTCGCAACCTTGACATCGCAAGGTTTGAACGGCTCCACTGGTAATTGCAGCATGTCTGCTACCCTTTCATTGATGAAATTATGTGTAGATCCGCTGTCAATCAATACTACCAGAGTGTGGGAACCAATTTTTGCTGCCACCCACATTGTTTTGTGAATTGCCCAACCTGAGAGTGCATGTAGGGATATTTCTGGGTGGTCTTCCATGGCTGTCTCCTCATCGTCACCGCCATCCAAAAGGATAAGTTGGGGTCCCCTGCAACGATGCCTAGGAGTGAATTTCTCCTCACAATTGAAACAGAGACCTTGGGCACTTTTCTTCTGCATCTCATCCCAAGTCAACTGACGGATAGGTGTTTCTGTTTTTTTAATTGGGGAAGAAGTCGGTTGTACAGTATTGGGTCGGTTAAATTTCCTCTGCCGACTCAGCTGCTCATCTCTCATTCTGGCTAAGCTGATTGCCTCCTTCAAAGATTTCGGCTTAAACATCCGGATCCCATCGGCGATCTCTGATTTTAATCCGCCCATAAAGGTACCCACTAAAGCCTTTTACGTCCAGGCCCGTATCTTATTTCCCAATCTTTCGAACTCCTTTTGATAATCTCATAAAGAGCCCAGTTGGCGAATCTTTGATAGGGATTCGTCAAAGTCTTCGCAGTCTGTTGGGCCAAATCTGGCCCACAATTCATCCACAAAGATTTCTTAGGTAACATCTTTGTCATCTTCTTCCTGGTAAGTTCGTCGTAGCCATTGCCATCATTCATTAGCTTCACCCTGCATGTGATAGGATGCTAATGAAACATTCTCATTGTCTGGCGTAGCTTGAAATTCAAAAAATTGATTGGCTCGTGCTAGCCATTTGGTTGGATCAGTTCTAGAGTACTTAGGGAATTCAAGCTTGGCTAATTTAGAAGAAAATATTGGCTTCCCTCCTTTGGTCGATTCTACACGGTTACTGCGTTGTTGATTTGATCGCTCATGGATGTTGCTACTTCCACCCTCTTGACTTGACAGAATTGTTTCTGATAGTTTGGTCATCATTTCTTCCAGGTGGTGCAATTTGTCAGCAAGCCCAGTTTCCATTCGACCTACAGTATCTTGGAGCTGTCCCAGTCCTGCTTCAAGGGTCTCGATTCGTTCCTTGTTAGTTGCCATAAAGGAATAGAAAAGAATAGTAAGGAGAAAGAAGAGAAGGAAAAAAAAAGGGCTCTGATACCAATATAATGTCCCAATCAGAGTAAGAATAAAAAAAAAAAATAATTTTTCTACTTATGGTGAGAAAAGAACTAGTGAGTTTAAGAATATTTTTGCTTGCCCTTTATTAATGAATAGCAGCAACATATATACTACAGAGAGATAACAACTTCCCTACAAATAAGGATGACTAGTTAATCCAAGGGGTTGACCTGATGGTGAGGTAAATCACCAAAAACTAAAAGGTCCTGGGTTCAAACCTTAAGAATAACTAAAGACAAAAAAAAAAGAAAGATGACTAGTTCTAAAAATAAAAACAAACAAGTAGTGCTAAATCTAGAAAATCAAATAACATAATCAAAGAAAATCAAATAACAGCTATTTTAGGCAAGCAAGCTGCAGCAATAGCTCAATCATGATACTTGGAATTGGGCTTCGGCAACCGACTGGACCTTCTTGGTCTATCAGATGTCCCTTTACGGAATACAGTGGTGAGTGGCATACTATGAATCTGACCACTTTAGTTCATAAGCCAGCAGTCATGTTTTGGTTGTGTGAAACAAAAGAGCAATAATGTCCAACATTACAAGCCAAAAAAAAAAAATCTCTTCAAAGAAATGGGACTCCATTAAAACACCTCAAATACAAACATATCATTTCACTTTGATGCTCTGTTTGCAGACAACACAAAATGGGTCATTATTACTTATAACTATGCTCTTTTTTGTCACTAAAATTGCACAATTCACTTTTACTTTAAACACATCTAGATTTTTATTTTGTTTTAATTCATCAATTTGAATTTCTAGGAGAAACCCTTTTCAAATGTTAAAACTTTTTTTTCTTTTCCTTTTTTTTTTTATAAGAATATGCTTTTTTCGGTTGTGGGGTAAAACCAAGAAGAGTGAGTGACAAAGTAAAAGAACACTGTTAAATTAAAGTAATATGGTGGTTGAGGTAAGTTTTGAGAGGTTTGATGGAGGCATGTGGAGAGCAAATGTGTTACACTTAGCAATTGCACATGGATTCCCCAATTCCATAGCTTTGAGATTTACGATAGCTAGTAGTTTTTTCCTTCCAAGAGAGAAACAGTTGCAGATAAGAACAAACAGTCTGGTTCCAAGAGAAAAAACAGAACACTTGATTTTGTATTTTCAAGCAAAAGCTCTTGAATAAGCAAGAAGCAACAAACACCCTATTTTCAATGCAAGGGGTTATAAAAAGAGCTACCTTTCTCTATTTCTTCAGTTTCTTCAACCAATCGGATTATTGGGCTCTGCCTTGAATCTTGATAGGCTCTATCCAGGTTTGCCATAGTATACTAGCTTTTTCTACTTTCTTCTGTTTCCATTCCAATCTCTTCTCAAGTAATTATAGCCTTTCTTTTATGTAACTTACACCCAAACAACCAACTCCGTTTAGTCTTTTACATAGATAGATCTGCTGCTACTTCTTTAGCCCATTTCATAGAGGGGAAAAAATGGAAAAAACAGCTGAGGGTCAAAAGTCTTCACCTTTACGCTCCATTTTCAAACTCTCATTTGTCTGCCTTGGAGTGTTTGTTCCTTCTCTAGTCTTTATTGGTTTCAAGAGTTTTGGGTTTTCTCCATTTTTGGTAACAATCTCTATTTTGTTAGTATCAACTATTTTCATTGTCACATTCTCCAAGAAGAAGGTCATTAGTGTTGAAAATTTGGAGAAAGATGTGTGTTCCATGAGCCCAAAGGGCATACCTGTAAAAGAAGTTGAACAGAAGCTAAATCAAGAATTAGAAGCTGTTACTTGGTGTAGTTCTGCTCAAGAAAGTGAAGTTAGTGATATACATGACTATCAAGTTGAATCAACAGATTTCCCTTCAGCTAGTGAAAGTGGTGATGATTTGTCAGTCAGTGAAAATTTTGAGCTCAATTGGATGTCTTTCAGTAATGCAAGTAAAAATGTAGCAATTTCTGAAATTTTGGATGATTGTTCTTCTCAAGATGAGGAAGATGAAGATGATAATCTCATTGAAATCAGTTTTCCAGATAGTAATTCTGTTGAGTTGGATGAAGAGATAGATGAAAAATTGCTGACAGATTTGCCTGAAACTGTTTTCAGGCAAAAGGGTTTGCTGGAGCTGTTAGCAGATATCAATGAGGCTACTGAGGAAGAGAACTTGATAGAGATTGACCTTTCAATGGGCTCCATAAAGGGTTCAAACTTGGATATTGAAGCATGAAGTATGCTAAAAATGTTTTCTACTGTAACTGAGGTTGATCCTAGGGTTTAGGAATAGGATAACAAGTTAATTTATGTTTCTGTGATGCTTGTTTTTCTATGCAGCTTCTGCAGTATTAAATTTTGATAATTTTGAAGAACGCATTATCAATTTTTTTTATTCTTTTAACTTCATTAAGGATCAGAAGCACATCAACCATACTAATTGTTTAATTGCCACCATATGCATGCAACAGTCTTTTGATAATTTAGAGAACAACCTTAAAAAGCATTAGGTTAACCTGCTCCAGGAGGAGCTTTCTTTTGATCTCATCAAACTAAAAATAAGTACAAGACCTTAAGATTGAAATGGAGATGCTCAGAGATTCTACTGTCTTTACAATTTGAATGAGAAAGGAATTCTATATCTCAATGTAAAATAATCAGTATCAACTTGAACAACTGTCTGTAGCAAGTCCTAATCCTCCTGAATGAATGGGAGATTAACCTACCTAATATCACTATTTTCTGTATTTTATCGCCAAAATTTTGAGATCAAGCCATTAGAGGCAGGCCCCCTCAAGAACTTCACATATGCTCACGGCTGCATTACGTTCTTAAGCTCCGAGAATACTGATCAGCACAACATTTATTTGATGCCAAGAAACTCTAATCCAGTTGCTGTGGGTGTTAAACCAAGCTCTGATAGGTACTCAGAATTGAAAAACTTGCTCAGATGCCTCATCCCATTATCACACAGAATTGTAACAATTGTGTGCCCAGGGCCAATCAACTGTGCAACTCTAACAGCCCCAACACAATTCATGGCAGAAGAACTCCCCAGAAAGAGGCCATCATTCTTCAAAAGGTACCTGAGAATAGTTGAGGTTAGATATCCTGCAACAACTTAGATGAAAATATATAAAATTCTTGGACATGGGGGTTGTAATCATTCTTCAGGTGCTGCCATGATAGAATTCTAGAACAGCAAAGTGGAGCATAAAACTGGATGGCAACAATTAAGTGTGAACTATGAAGAAGAGTTGTTTCAAGCAAAATACTAAGTAGTTTACAATATTTTCTTAAATAATCAAATTAATTAAAACCAATGAAAATTGGCAAATTGATAGAATGATATGGTTTCAAACTTGAGCAAATAGTAGCAAAACAGACGTTGGCACTTCTTTTCCGGAGATTTTATTTCTAAGTGTAATTGGAAACACACATATACAAAAACATTGCCACAGGTATGAAGAGCAGAGTAAGAACAAACCTTGACATCTCAACAGCCTCCTTATCTGTACCTCTAAAAGCACCATCAAGTTTTGCCTTCATAAAATTCTGCGTTATTCTGTTAATTCCAATTCCTTCAGTTATTGTGTCAAATGGATTCTTCAATCTTTTCCCTTCAGCCTCCTCTTTAGTGTACATTACTCCTCTTGTTACCTTATTGAACAAACCAGAACCAGGAGGATCTATGAGAAAGCATTTAATGTTCGTATTCTTTTCCTGTACAAAATAAAAATGAATACAAGGATTCATGAGACAATCCTAGCATGCATAAAACACAAATTTGAACGAGGGACAGCAATTTGACCTGCAGGAATCTAGAAACACCAGCCACAGTCCCCCCCGTGCCAGCTGCTGCAACAAACGCATCCACACTGCCATTTGTCTGTTCCCAAATTTCAGGCCCAGTACCCTCATAGTGGGCCCGAAAATTTGCCAAATTTTCAAACTGATCAGCAAAGAAACCACCATTGCTATAGCTTGGGCAAACCAAAAGTTCTTCTCCATCAGATGTGTGCCCATTAACTTGCTCAGGACCTTCCTTATCATTAACTTGCTCAGGACCTTCCTTATCATTCTGGGAATCCTTTTTAAGTTTTGATGCTAATCTATTTGCTTCTAGTGCCAGTCGCCTAGCAACATTGACGAAATGGTCTTTATGAGTGATTGAAACTGGTCTAACCCTCTCAACCGTAGCTCCCAAAGCCTCAAGAACTTGGGACTAAAAGAAGTTTCAAAAAAAGACAAATTTATGTTAGAGGCAAAAAGGATTTAGAGGAGATTATGGAACAGAAAAAGGGTATCAACTATCAAATATAATGGATTCAGATGCATTAAGTGTTCAGAAGAAGGAACCTCTCTTGCTTCCTCTCTCTCTTTCACACACATGCACGTGCGTGCATGCACACACAATGCATGCACACTGACTTTTCATAGATTTCAAAAACAGATTAGTGAAGAAACTCTATATATCATTGTGCCTTTCCTGTGAAAGTCACTGGAACTGTGAGTACATGCTGGCCTTGCACAAAATCAACAAATCAAAAGCAAGAAGATTGGTCTAGGACTGGTTTGTTCTATACTCCATCCACTATCCAAGCAGTAATTATTAAATTATTACAGGGACTAGAAACACATATAGCACCGTGACAATAGAAAAACGAATTAAAAAAATCAAGGTTGTGTCCTAGGACGACAAACACAAAAAAAACAAAAATTAGTACATTTATGCAAAAAACTGTATTCATACCTTCTCAATAGCAGCATCATCTGGGATGACCACATGACATCTGCATCCATAAGCAGGAGCCACTGTAGCAAGACTTATAGCTGTGCTTCCTGCACTTCCTTCTGTAACAACTCCACCCTCAACTAACTGACCAGATTCCAATGCCTTAGGAAAAAATAAGGGAGGAGGAGATTGCAGAATTATTAGGTACTTTAATAAATGATGTCAATTAAATGTATCTATTGAACTTGTTACAGCCCCTTCAGAAAGAACTAGCATAATGAGACAGATTTTAATGACTGAAGAAGTATGTACATGCAATTAGCCAAAGGGATTTCCCATGTTTCTGTTCATAATACCACTAAACTGAAATGACATTTCATGGAGAATGAGAGAAAATGTGTTTCACTCCCATAGAAATTATTTTGCTGCAATTGCATATTCACCATTCTGGATATGGAACTGAAGAGTAAAGATTATCACATTCGTCAATTCCAAAATGGATTTTAAGCTTAAGCTACCATCCATATTTCAAGAGGAACGTGGGTTAATCTCCATACAATGATAAAATGTGAGAGGCAAATTTATCTGCACATATCACAGCTATTCAACCTGCTCATCTAATCAGAAAATATTGTTTCGGCAACAGTTTATTGTAAAATGCCAACACCTTGGGTTGGGGGTCCATCCTATCATTCAAAAATCAAAGATACTACCATAGCCACTGCTGCTGCCTAAACTACATGCCAATACTGCAGAAACTGAAATCTCAATCAATAAATTGCATCGTTAGTGGCTAAAAAATTACCTCTTCAATTATTTTCACAGCAACCCTATCTTTCACACTGCCTCCTGGGTTAAGAAACTCACACTTCCCCAGAATCTGATCAAAGAACAATGAAAATGATAAATCAACTAACCATATATATACATAAAAGCGATCATTTCCTAACACAAATAAATGAAAAATCAAACTCAAGTTCAATAATCACAGATTACAGAGAAGATAACGGCATCCAAATCAAAGAAAGACCAACTTGATCAAAAGCGTGATTCATCATACACTACGAATACAAGTTCAAACTTTCATTTGCTACAAAATTTCAGACTTTACACACTAGGGAAGAAAATTATGATATTCCCATATCACAAAAACTAAAAGGAATACTTACTTCACAACCCGTAGCTTCAGAGAGGCTATTGATTCGAATCAAGGGAGTGTTACCAATAGCATTGACAAGTCCTTTTCTTGGCAGCTGCTTCTTATTCTTCGCCAAGTGGGGCGAATGGGTCTTTCTACTTGATGTGTATTTGCATAGCATGTAAGATAGAACCGCCACGGATACAGAGATCGCAGCAACAACGGTTCCTGTGTTTTTCATAGGCGCCATTGTGGCTGTTGGAGCCAAAGACCTCAATCAATGTCCAGGACCAAGACCCAACTGAGGAGGGTTTATCACTGGTGGACGACAAGCCGTTTGGTCGAATAGCAGGAAGAAGACAGCAGGTGTGTGGTATAGCTCTCATCAGTTCGCTCCTGTCGACTCTGAACTCATGGTGGAAAACGGGCTACTAACTAGACTAGACTAGAAAGGAGGAGAGAACACCCGGGAAAGCGAAAGGTTGGCTTGACTGGGAGAGCGAGTAGTTAACCGGTCCGTTTCAAGAGAGTAAAGAGTTTGAAAAGAGGACAGGGTCTGAAAAGTAGACGGAATCGGAAAAGATAACAGTTGGCAAGAAGACAAATCCGGAATTACCTGGCGGAACAGACTCGGAAGCGGTTCTGAGACTAGGGTTCAGCAAATAATTCGGTTATTCAATTAATCGGTTTGGCCAAAAGATATTAAACGGTTAATTCGGATAAGAGTTATAAAATTTAGGTAATTCGATTAAATTTGAGTAAAATAAATTTTGATCGAATTAGTCTAATTAACCAAAAAATAAAACTCTGCAGTTTTAATGTGAAATATATAATTCTAATTTCTCTAATTATTAAATATTTCGGATAGATCAGATAGTTCGGTTCGGTCAATTAGGTAATTCAAAAATTATTTTTAATTTGATGAAATCGGATAAAAGGTAAATTTAGATAGAAAAAAAAATCATATTCAAAAATTATTTTCAAAAATTGAACCTTTTTTTTTTCACTCTCAAACAACTAAAATAGACTAAGGTGAATGTGAGGTAATGGTACCAGTCGTACTTAATAATAGAAGGATTTGGCAGAAATATGTAAAATTCCATCTTGTGTTTAGAAAAGTATCCAATTAGTTATACAGTTTTTTTTGCCTTTAGTTACCTCCAAAGTTTGAACTCATGACTTTTTGATCTTTGGTGACTTACCTCACCACCAGACCAACCCCTTGGGTTCCAATTAGTTATACAGTTAGAGAACCGGCTCATGAATGCATTATGAAACAGAAAAATTGCTCCTCCCGCCACTTGTGTCGTTAATTACCAATTACTTTTTTTTTTCTTTTGCAAAGGTTAATTACTCAATTACTTAAGTATAAGAAAAATTACTTTCAAGTTTATAAACTTTTTAAGCATCTCTAATGTTAACATGTCATATCTTGTATTGAAGGAGTAGCAATTGTGTATACAAAATTGAAAATTGAAAGTGTACGGCTGAATAAGTTGAATTATAAGCCATTACATTCCTTGCACTAAGTCACGAGATTAAAAGTAATTGGTTGCAGTTTGTAATTTTGACCCTTTTATTATAAATTAGATAAAAAATTTAACATTATAAATTAGATACAAATTAGCATATCAAATTTGCAGGACATAGTGCAAACAATCCCAAAAACTTAAAAAAAAGCACCGATTGCAGGTACAATGTGTACCTTAGACATTACCGTTAAAAAAATTGCAAAAATGAAAATCGATCTAGAAAAGCCTTTGAAACATATCCTCAATGCATCATCAATTATTTTGAATTTTTTTCTTTTTTGAACCCACATCAAATAATAGTAAGTATGTCTACTTTATTTTATTAGGTCAAATAAATGTTGTTCGATTAGATCATTTATTGATACAATACAATACAACTGGTTAGAAGCATCCATCATCTTGTTTGAAAGTAAGGCTTAGTTGGTGTTATTGTTTGAAATAAAAGAAGATAGTAATACCAATGGAATTTCACAGGTTATTCTTATTTGTGAAATCCCACATACATCATGCAACAATAATAAATTTAATCAAGGGGAGAATCCACTAATGAACTTAATTAATTTGATGCTTATAAAAGCCCAACAAACATAATTTGATGCTTAAAAGACATAATTTGATGAATAAAAAGACAAAGTGAACTAGAATGTAAAAATAATCTCAAGAGAGGATTTAAATTGTTAATATCCACTAATGAACTTTATTAATTTCTGAGTGTCTAGTGCACCATTGAGGCGTCAAATGGCTCTGTCCTTGCTTTCATTCTACTTCGATTGTTCCATTTAAAATCTGCAATGGCTTGTGAAATTTGTTGCATGAAAATAAATTTTGTTTAATGTCTCGGGCTTGATGAATTGATTTCTTGAAGCAGGCTTAAGAATTGTAGGTTTAGCAGGACATTTAGTTCTGCAATTCTTGAAGCAATGATCAAAGTGATAGCTGACGACAGTTTGAGGATGCCTCTTCCCAGAATGAGCAGGAGATAGAGGAAGCTTTGAGGGTTTCAAATTCGATGCACCAACTTCCACTGGGAGATATATTGCCTTTTGAATATCTTGAAGCATGTCTGTGCAACTGTCGTAACGGTTTTTTGAGTCATACAACATTTGAAATGCTCTTACACATGATAAATGCAAATCCCTTGTTTCTTTTGATAAATCATTGAATCCATCCATTAATACATTCTCGATGAACTCTCTTTTCTTTTCATCCACCATTTTTTTAACACAATATCTAGCATCCTCAATTTCTGCTTCCTTACTCTTTTCCATTTGTAACAGAACAAAGTTCTGTTTTCCATCTTTCAGTTCCTTCTGCCAATTGAGTTTAAAAAGATTATATTAAAACATGACAAAAATATATGAAACTCAGAAGAAATTATAAGTTTACCTTATAAGTTTGCAAATCATTCAACAAACGGGTAATGACCATTAGAAGTTTAGTAATGTTTTGATGGTGATCTGGGTCGAATTTTTTAGGCTTTGGGTTCAAAAAACATGAAGCTGGAAGAACTAAGGCATGTGTTGCAATAGATGTCATGGCAGTATTAAGATACTCCTCTTTTGTTGGTCTGTATCCACTTCTGCTCCACTTAGCTTCCTTAAACCAAGCATTAAACGTGTCTTGCCACTAAACACAAAACAATTTTACTCATTAATTATACGCTGCACATATCTCCATAAACAACACAATCCAATGGCTGAAGCACGCAGAACTTTTTTATAGTCACAGCCTGTAAAACAAAAATCAACAATGTAACAATTAATCATCAAATGTCCTCACAATTTTTTGCAGACCGTCTGTTATGTCAGTTCCTTCTGGTCGTAAGTATGTGGCTGCCATTTCTCTTACAAGATTATCGAGAACATTAAATATAATTCGACTAGGGCCATGTAGGCCTGTACCATCCCATCTGCCATAATCATTGAAAACAAATTAGTATGTAGAGGATTATGTAATTAAAAAAAATATTTAATTCATCTGTAGGCGGATTTAATTAATTAGTACCTTTGGATTGCATAAGTAAGTTTTGCCAAATCATAAAGAGAACCTTCCATGTCATAAAAATCATCAGCTACTGTGATAAGTATTCCACTCTTAGCAACTACCATTCTCCCAATAGAATCCAGGGGCAGCGAAGTACTAGCAGCCACTGCAAAATAACTGTGTGTAGTTTTCTCTCTGCCAAATCCCATATCGGCAAGGCCCCATTTCTTTGACCATCTGTTTCCAATTAATTATTCATAATTATTCGCGATTAAGCTAATTGATACAGACTATTAATCATTTATGTTATACCTTTTCAGCTCCTCTAATTCTTTCGCGTAAATCGACTGGCGAAACTCGAAGTTTCGTTTTGCAACTTGCATTAGCTTGTCAGTGTAAAGGCTTGATAGTCTGATGCATGCAAAACAACTTCTTGTTAGTCTTTTTCATTTTTCTTATAATGAGAAATTATTAAATTTTATATGATCAGAGTTAATTGTATACCTGAGGAAGGAATTTTTTCCCATCCATAAAGCAGTGACGTTCTTCTCTTCAATCCACATTCTGTTCTCAAGATGATCTAGACGAGCTAGCCATGGAAGTTTCAACTCATTCTTGATCTATTGTAACACAAATAAGATATACGAATTATCAAATTTTTTTTTTTGTTTTTAAATCTTTCCTCAAATGGGTTTTGATTTGTGAAATTAATTACCACTGCATGAAAATTTGGAAAAGGATTAACGTTTTTAGGTTGATTTGTTTCCATTGATATGGTTTCCTGTAGTAATTTTCTTGAAAATGATTTTGCTTCCTCCATTTCATATTCTCCACAAAACATAAGTTCTGTTGCCTTGTGAACATTAAGCATTACTGTAGAGAACAATTCGTGGTTGTTTTGGATTTGATTTTTGATTTCTTCGTCGTGTAAAAACCAACAGAACATCCCTGAAAAATATTCATTAAAACAAATCAATCATTTTAATTGAACTTATTGAATACCAAATGATCATAATAAATCATAACTAATGAATGGTCCAAAAATCTTACGTGGTGATACTTTATATCCATGCATCCGCAGGAACCAAAATGCTAGAGAGTCTTTATATAAACTTGGTGCAATTAAATTTATTGACTTTGCATATGATTCTTGATTCATGTAATTCCTGTAACAATATCAATCAAAAAAGTAAATTTTGGTAAATAATAAATAAGATAACAAGACGAAGGAGTATACTAGTTAATTATTATTATTTTACGTTAATAACAACCTATAAACATGTCCCAATATTTGTTTAATCTCTTGATTAAAATGCTCAGCCAAACCCAGTCTCTGTAAGTGGTTAATCATGCAAAGTTTCATGAGGTCTTCATCCACGGGATAGGTTGATGGAACTGTCAAACCAGAAAAGTAATTGATTAATTATTATTTTTTAGTTATATAAAGATTGTTATTAACTAATATAAGAAAAAAATAATTAACCTCCATTTGGAAATTTTCGAACAAGAGAACACAAATAATTTAAACAGTTTGTATTTCCAGTAGCCATGAAAGCTCGTGCAGTAGCAGAAGGGGAATTGAAAAGTGAACCCTCATTATCCAAATGCTTAACCACCATTTTTTGAATTTGATCAATGTTGAACAAAGGTAAAGCTTCAAGATAAGCTAATAATGGAGGAAAATGGTATTTGTCCACAAGCTTTTCCCTGTTTATTATATTAGTAAAAAACAATTATATTAAATAAAAATTAAACCAGGAAATTATAATTAAACTATGTTTAATTAAAAAGAAATAATATACCTTTGAAGAATTTCTTGCCTTCTGTCCATGACTGCCCCTTTTAGCCTGTCGGGAAATATAATGTTGAGACCATTATTATGTGCAAGCTCAAGTATTGCGGGAAAAACGACGGCGAAAGAACGCGGACAAATTTCATATGTGTCTTCTACTCCTATAAATTTCTCTGCATTTAACTCAATAAATGTCGTACCTGTTAACATACGCAAAGAATTAAATTAATATATATGAACTCAACATCTTAACATCGCAGTATACATCAACTGGTAAGAGATTATTCTAGCTTAAACAAAGGTCTCAAATTTGAGCTTTGAGAATATGGTTGCGTTAAAATTTGGTACTTGATATTTCGTTATTATATCCAAAAAGAATTGAACATCTTTTTTTTTTTTTTTTTGAAAGAAAGAATTGAACATTTTAAACTCTTGACAAAAATCTACGGATGAACAAATTTTTTAATGATGAACAATTTTTTTTTTATTGAATTTACCTTTATCGATCATAGTTTGGTCATGGTTCCAAGTTTTGAGTGCAATGATGCATGCAATAGTTGAAGGTAGGCTCTCAATAGTAGGCAAGCCATGGCTATCGTAGTCTCCCCAAGATCCATCTTGTTTCTGATTTTTGAGAATCCAATCCAAGCAATTTTTGAACATGGGTTGCGATGAGTCGCAAGTGTCAGGAACCATGGCAAGCCAAGCAGTGTCATAAGCAGAAGTAGCAATTAGAGAATAAGGATCTTCCTTAACTTTTTGAATCAGAGATTTCATGAAAAAATTTGAAGAAGATTCCATATATTCTGTATTTGGTAAGCTCAAATTCAAAAAGAGTATTAGAGAAGTGTGTCTACATGCAAATTTATTTCACGAACTGACTGAGTTATATAAAGGGAAAGAAAACGTGAGGCATCCTTGGTATAATTACTCGGTATTCTTGTTGTCTGGATTAGTCAGGACAAATGTAGGATATCGGAGGCTTAAAAAAAAAAAAAAAATCGATGACTTAAGATTTTTCTTTGTATACAATTTTTTTAAAAAGAATTACTGAAGCTTTGTTGACGAAAAGAAGTACTTTGTTTTTGTTGATATTTTCTAAAAGTAGGATATATCGGTGGAAAAATTTTGGATATAAATCAATCAGAGTTAACTTAGAAGTAACTACTGATTTGAAATGTTTACTTTGTTGTTTAATTTTATAATATTTTAAATTTTTATTTCATTATATTCAAAATTAATATTTTTTTATTTTTTTGGTAAGAAAGGGATGTGAATTTTGTCCAGAAGAAATTACACAAGAAAAGTCTTGTGGATGTTGTTACTCCACCGGCATCATACAGTAATAAAATACATAAATGATGAGGATTAGCATGAAAGATATACAATGCATACTGTACAAAATGACCTCTGGAAGCAAGCGAATCCTCATCTTGTTCGACTCGCGATAATAGTGTCATATCTTGACAATTCACTCTCGCTTCAAGAGACTTCTTACCTGCTGCGATAAACCCGTAAAAGCAGAGGGATCAACTTAGACTCTGATTAAATAAATCAACTGCTGCTTGACTATCTATGTGTGAACCAAAATCTAACAATAGTCGCCATCCCAAGCTAAAAGAAGACAAGATGGAAGAACAATATAGTGTTAATCATTGAACGATAAAAAAAAGTAAAACTTTAAAAATTAGTATTAATCTTTTATATAGCTAAAAAACCTGACGAAATAACAATATTGTAAATAATACAAGTATTTCAAAATAATCAATTTATTATGCTTATCATTAAAATAATATACTTTGTTAGAATATAATTTGAATTTAATTTATTAATAATTAAAATAATATTTTTTTATTAAAATATTATTTGAATTTTATTAACTAAAACTTAAAATAGTATTTCTTATTAAAATATCTTTTAAACTTAATTAATTAATTACGAATAATTATAATATTGTTTTTGTTAAAATATAATTTGAATTTAATTATTTAATAATTAAAAATATTTTTATTAAAATATAATTTGAATTAAATTATAAAATTATAAATAATTATATGAAGGTAATTTTATTCTTGAAAATATAAATTAAGAGGTGCCCCTACTCTCGTAAACTTTTAAATATTATTTATTTAAATCAATTAATTAATTGACAATTTTTATTGAAAACAATTTACTAAAAAATTAGATTTAATTGATAATATTAAAAACTAATCATTCTGTACATAATTATGTTGACAATTTATTTTTTATAAAGTAAAACATACATAATAATATTATAGGCTACACAAAATGAGTAGCTCTTTCCTATGCATCAAATAAAAAATGACCAATATATAAGCCATATCTTAATTAGCCTACTTATATTTATTGCAAAAAAAAAAAAAAAACTTATATTTAACCAATGCACGAATGGCTTGAAACTCTTACAGTTAAACAAAGATCAAATATTTGATCCTTGTGAAAGGACACTTGCAAATATTTCATAAATAAGCAAGGCTATTGCTCAATTTTGGTTTTTTTTTCTTAAAGGATTCGTTAGATTGTTTGTACTGAATTCCGAGATTATAACAACAAATAAATTTTACAAAGCTTTGTGAGATTCAATTATAAATCTTTTTTCAAATTTGAAAGAAAAATAAAATTTGAATTTGTATATTAAAGTAGTTGATTCATTTACAAATGAATTCTAAATTAATAGTTCATTCATTACAAAGTGAGATAAAAATGGTGGGTGAGAGTTTGTGAAATTAAAATTTCAAATATTATGAATTATAAAATGACTGGTTAGTATTGTTGTTTTTTGCTATTATTGGTTAAAAAGAAAAATTCTTATAAGTATTTGGCTTTTTCTTTTTTCGAGAAAAGCTACAAATGTTTCATGTTGACTAAGTTATAAGAAAAGTAGGAATAAATGGGTTTGCTGTAGTTGTCCATGTCGAGTAACACTAACACATCCACAGCACACGTAAACAAATTCAAATTCTAAGCAATAATAAAATGTTTGGGGTGCCAAATAAGTTTGAAAATTGTGATGTGTACAAAATTTGCAGATATTTTAATTCATTGAATTTTCCAAATTTAGTAAAATTATTTGATTTTAAATTTAATTTAAATAAATTAACAAACTATGTTTAATTTCGGTTTAGTGATAATAGTGAATTAATTAAGCTGATAAGAGTATGAGCACAATGCATGTATGTGCCTTAATTAGCTTCAATACATTTTTTCGTTTTTATGCATGGGAACGTTGGCTTTTGTTTTTCTAGCCTTCTTCTCTTCCTACAGTTCATTTTTCAAAAAACTTTTGAGCGGACGACGGCTGTTTTTGCCGATAGTAACTCTTTACAAATCTCTTAATAATCGTAGATCTATTATTTTTAATTTTTTGATATATTTGATGTTTATTTTCTGTTTTCAATAATGTTCTTCTTTTTTAAAGAAATAGTTTTCACTTTTTTTACGAGTGTTGTTAAATCTCTTTTCATAAAAATTTGTTTTGTTCCATCCACGAGAGTTTTTTTTATAAGAAATTTCTGTTTAATGGAGAAGGTTTCAAGAAGATATGTAAGATTGATTTCACGTATGATTTTGATTTTTAATATCACTATATTAAACTCATTGAAATACTCAAGTATCGAATAACTCAAGATTGTTAGAAAAATAAAATAAAATCAAGTAGTCGAATACATTAAGTGGAGCATGATGCAAATTCAAGTTCAATATTAAATTTTATTTTTAAAGAATGTAATTTTTATTTGTAGAAAGAAGTATGAATTCTATCTAAAGTTTTATAATTTCTTCTAATAAATGAAAATTTTTTATTTGGGAGAAAAAAAAAAAAGAAGAAAACATTGGCTTTCGTTTCATAGTAATATCCTGAAGTGACATGCAAGCAAATTGCTATACATAATAAATGAAACACGATTTCTATATAAATATATAAGCAATTATTTCCTATGTTAAAAAATATATATATAAGCAATTATTTTATATTTTAAGATTATATTATAATATTTACAATTTTTTCTAGAACTCGTATTTTGCACATTCCTAAAAAAATTGTATTTTACACATGTTTAGACTTTTAATATTTAATTATGGAATAAATATTTGTTGGAGTTTCTAAAATATATATATATATAAACTTCAAAATATGTGAAGTTATGACAACTAAAAAAAATTGGGGTAAAAGTGTTACTTATAACTGTTATAAATAAGTACTATCTCCATATTTTTTATTTGTTTACAATTTTTTTTTATAAATATATTTTTTAATTTTTCATAATTTTTTTAATAATATATTTTATAAAGAGTTTATAAATAGTTAATAATTTATTATTATTATTATTATATTAACAAAAAGCTGGTTTTTTTATATTAATAAAAAAAATAAAAAAGACAGAAGTAATAATCACATTGATCGATGGAGCAGTCTTCACCAACCTGCGAATTGCATGAGGACTTGGATGAATTCAAATCAGCGGCTTTCAATGGCCTTTTCTCTACGGCAACAACAGAAGCTTTGACCCTTTGGAAAGCTTTAATTTAAAATGTAATTTATTGAATATAAAAATGAAAATTAATAGAATCCATCAAGTCTTTAAAATGGAAAGAGTCATGATCCTTAGCATAACCAACCACTACCTTAGAATTATCAAGTCTTACCTTATATGTTCCTTAAAAAAAAAAAAAAAAAAAGTCTTACCTTATATGTGAAATTTCACATTTTCCCTTTTTTTTTTTTAACATAGGCATTACACACGCATACACTCACTCATGCACCTAAGAGAGAAGGATATTTTTGCTGCACTTCAGACATTTCGAACCCAGGTCTCCTGCTAACATGCTGTTGTGTCCCTACCACTCCATCCACCCCCGCTCCCCATGTGAAATTTCACATCCTATGATAGAACTAACATTATAATGAATTTTTAACTGTGTTTTTTTTATCAAATATTGAGAGATTTTGGTTTAAAGAATTAATCTGATTCTTATTGACTTAAATTGTACAGTATTGTTTATTATATACAAGTATATTGTTTACTATGCTCCTATACACACCCAATTATATCTAGCTTATCTGGGTAAAATAATTAACACGGGTAGGATCCGAATGAGAAACGGGCATATATAAATTCATCTTCATCGTTCACGCCCTAGCCACTGCTCTTATTCTTTTGCTCTGCCACTTTTCTGTGTTATTCCTTTCACCCCCTCTCAAACTGGAACTGTAGTGGAATGAGTCTCAGTTTGGACAAAAGAAAGTTAAAACGATGAACTGGAAGGGTTTTGGTGAATAGATCAGCCAACTGATGAAACGTGGGATGTGACCAAGAAACAGTTTTGAAGATGGTGGCGAACTAGATGGCAATTTACTTTTTATGAATATAATTTTTATTTGTACAAAAATGTATGAATTCTATCTAAATTTTTATAATTTCTTCTAATAAATGAAATTTTTTTTATTTGGGAGTAAAAAAAAGAAAACATTGGCTTTCGTTTCATAGTAATATCCTAAAGTGACATGCAAGCAAATTGCAATACATAATAAATGAAATATAAGCAATTATTTCCTATGTTACAAAATATATAAATAAGCAATTATTTTATATTTTAAGATTATATTATAATATTTATAATTTTTTCTAGAACTCGTGTTTTGCACATTCCTAAAAAAATTGTATTTTACACATGTTTAGACTTTTAATATTTAATTATGGAATAAATAAAAAAATCAGATATTTGTTGGGGTTTCTAATATATATATACTGAAAGAAAATTGGGTAAAAGTGTTACTTAGAGCTGGTATAAATAAGTACTATCTTCGTATTTTTCATTTGTTTATATTTTTTTTTATGAATATATTTTTTAATTTTTTATATATTTTTTATAATAAATTTTGTAAAAAGTTTATAAGTATTTAATAATTTTTTATTATTATTTATTTCTTATATCAAGCTAATTTCTTTAGTATTTGGTATTATTGATAATTAAAAATATAAATCGATGGAGCAGTCTTCACCAACTTGCGGATTGCATGAGGACTTGGAAGCTAAATCCAAATCAGCGACTTTCAGCGGCCTTTTCTCTACGGCAACAACAAAAGCTTTGACCCTTTGGAAAGCTTTAATTTAAAATGTAATTTATAGAATATAAGAATGAAAATTAATAGAATCCATCATGTCTTTAAAATGGAAAGGGTGATGATCCTTAGTATAACCAACCACTACCTTAGAATTATCAAGTCTTACCTTATATGTTCTTTAAAAAAAAAGGTCTTACCTTATATGTGAAATTTCACATTTTTCATTTTTTTTTATATAAGCATTAGACACACATGCACTCACTCACGCACCTAAGAGAGGATGATATTTTTGCTGCACTCCAGGCGTCTCGAACCCAGGTCTCCTGCTAACATGCTGCTGTGTCCCTACCACTCCATCCACCCGCTCCCCATGTGAAATTTCACATCCTATGATAGAACTAACATTATAATGAATTTTTAACTGTGTGTTTTTTTTTATATCAAATACTGAGAGATTTTGGTTTAGAGAATTAATCTGATTCTCATTGACTTAAACTGTACAATATTGTTTATTATATACAAGTATATTGTTTTACCATGCTCATGTACACACCCAATTATATCTAGCTTATCTGGGTAAAATAATTAACACGGGTAAGATTCGAATGAGAAACAGGCATATATAAATTCATCTCTATCGTTCATGCCCGAGCCGCTGCTCTTATTCTTTTGCTTTGCCTCTGTTCTGTGTCATTCCTTTCACCCCCTCTCAAACTGGAACTAGAGTGGAATAAGTCTCAATTTGGACAAAAGAAAGTTAAAACGATGAACTGGAAGGGTTTTGGTGAATAAATCAGCCAACTGATGAGTTGTAGAAATGTGGGATGTGGCCAAGAAACAGTTTTGAAGATGGTGGAGAACTAGATGGTAGTTTATTTCAATATATGGAAAACTAAGTTCGCAGCTATGTGGAGCGCCATTTGATTGTCACAGAACAAAGGTATTGGTGTTTCAACCTTGATTTGTAAATCTTTTAATATCCGTTATAACCATAAGAGCTCACAAACTGTGTTGGCCATGCTACGATATTCAGCTTTTATCGTGCTTCTACTAACAACATTTTGTTTCTTTATTTTCTAGGAATGAGTGATTGGCCAAGAAAGACACAATACCCAGAAAGTGATAACCTTGTGGTTGTTTTTGAGGTGCATATCCTATAAGGACACCAAGTGTTGCCCTAGGGTAAATTTTTCTTTTGTCTGGTTTCTTGTTTTACATATAGCAAAGGCACCCTATAATTCTCAGGTTTTTTATATTTGGTTTTGTTTTATGGAGTAACTTATATAGAGTTATCCATTTTAGGAGTTCAGATGGAACCCTGCTGATAATGTGGGTAGCAGTTAAAAGTATTTCAGACCAGAAATATTTTGGTAACTGTCATTGTATCATTAAGGCTCTACCTATGTTCAGAAGGTCTTTATATTTTATTTCCACCATGCCATTTTGTTGAGGTGAATAAGGACATAAAGTTTGGTGGATTGTTGCTTTGGTTTGAAAAAAGGATTGAATTTGTGGTATATGAATTCATTCAGTATCATTGTTTGACCTCACTATTTTAATTGTTTTATTGAATTTGGTTTGAATGAGTGAGAAAAATGGGCAATGACATGAATTTTTTGGGGTTTTTCTGAGATCATGTAGGTCCATGTGCATCTACTACAGTCATCAACTATTGTCAACATATATCTAGCTCCAGTAATGGACGTAATTCCATAAGGACCCATAAGTCCATTTGCACCAGGTCAAATGTGTCTTTGCTCTACTTAAACTCAAAGTAAAAGGCAATCCTTATTGTTGAGATTAAAGACAAACATTGCATTCAAGACCTAATCATGCATAACATTCTCATTTATTACATGTTTTTGTCTTTTTTCAGAAACATGCCTTAATTTAGCATGCTAGAAGTGTTTGACATGATTTTTATGACTTTCACCACTTGAAACATATGCTTTACATGAAGTTTTAGAAACAAATCTAGTTTTATCTAAGTAATAGAGTCCACCATACTCTTTGCCAATGACTATCACCTCTTTAGTTTATAAATCCTACAGCATGCAATGTTTGGGTAAGGTTTTGATTGATATACCATCTTTTTGTGCTAGTATACTAGTAGAGATCAGGTTACATTTGAAAGTTGGTAAGTAGAGGACATTTTTTACTCATACTTTCATTTAGGTTTACTGAGCCTAAATGTGTTACATACCTATATGTATTGTCAGGTAATTTCACTGGTTTAGGTTTAGGTAATGCTTAAACATGATCAAAAATATGTTTAAGTGTGTAATATAGTTTGCGACACCACTGTCAATTATTCAAATATCTTTATCATTTGAATCAAATACTATTTTGATGAAAAAAGATAACATACCTACAAAAGTAGTGGCATAAACATCTGTTGCATCTGTCAATGGATCCTTATAGATTATCTTGCCTTTAACTGCTTTCTAAATCTCTAACTGGACCATTCTAGATAATCCTTCATTCATGACAGGTTGGAAATTCTGATTGTTGTCTTGATCTTCTGTCATTTCCTTTATCATTGTGCTGCTATTTGCTTGTATTTTTCTTTTTTATCAGATCTTTGAACCAGTCTAGATAGTCTATTATCTTAAAGCGTCCTTCTCTGGTTTGACTATTGGTTTTACCATTGTTACAATACATGTCAGCTTTGTTCTTCCTATTTTGCTTCAGGTAATTTCCTCCTCCTTGTTTCTGAGCATACATTATTGTTGATTGTTCACTTGAATAAAAAACTGAAGTTTGGACTTCTCTTTATTTTTTAATAGATTGGAACATTGAGTATGCCTTGTTAGCACTGGCAAACGGGCTCATTAGAAGGATCTGAATTTTCACATTGTCATAGGACTTATTGAGTCCCATCAATTCCTGTATAAGCCTTTCCTCAAATTCCATAGCAGCTGCATATCTAGCTGCATCACATACACATATTTCGTGAGCTCCATAAGTATAAGTTGATATTGGCCTCTGGCAAGTTAATTCATCCCATAACTTCTTCAACCTTGTGTAATAGTCAACAATTGAACTATTTCCTTGTTGCAGGCCAGAGATCTCTTTTCGGATCTGATAGATAAAAAGACCATTGGCTTCACCATACTTGGTTGTTAGCTCTTCCCATAACTCCTTAGCACTATTAGAATACAAGAAGGCTTCAGAGATATGAGGAGAAATGGAATTTAAAACCCAGAAGGTAACCATACTATCTAGCTTAAGTCACTTCTTCATCAATGATGATTTGTAACACCCTAATTTTTAAAATATTGATTTTTAAATATAAAGGATTAAATTGGAAATAAAATTTAGTTTGAGGGATGTTTTAGAAATCTCAATCCAAGGTATTTTTGTAAATAACAAAATACTACGAGGACAATACAGTCCAAATATTATACGAAAATTGATTAAATAGTTGAGGGTAATTCAGTATTTTTATTCAAAAGATATTTTAAATAAATAAATATTATTATTATTATTATTATTATTAAAAAAAAATGAAATGAAATGAATGATGAAATGAAATCGGGAAGACCCGATTTTCTCCTACCCTCCGTCTTTGTTCTTCTCTTCCAGCTCCATCGCCGAGCAGCAGACGAACCAGAGCCGCCGCGGCAAGGAACCACCGCCGCGCCAGCTTCTCCTCCTCCATCTTCTTCCTCCCTTCCGGCCGATCGAAAACAAACAGAGATTTCAAGAGAGAGAACGCTGAGTCGCGATAAAGAGAGAGAGAGATGGACTGCCGATGATGATTCCGGCCACATCGGTGGTCGGACGGCAAAAACAAAGGCTGATCTGGAACCCTCTCGTCACAAGCTTTCCGACGGTGGTGGTGTTGTCGCCAATCTGTAGCCCAAACGGTATTTGTGTACAAACTTCCGACGCGATTTCCGGCGACACAGGTGATCGGACGGAGAATCTGGGGACAGATTCGGACTCCTATCGAAGAAAGCTTTCGAATGGTGTAGGGGTTTTCATCGATCTATAGCCGGAGTAAAATTCAAGTTAAATGGTCAGATTTTCGGTGAAATTTCCGATGACTTTTTCGAGCTTCTCCGGCCACCATCGTCCCCGATCATGGTATTATTCGGTATCCTCTCTTCCTTGTCTACCGATTGATGTTGAGTTTATGAATTTTGACTGCGTTTTGGTGATTTTCCGGCAAGACCGGACTGTTTCTAGTTATTCCGGCGAAACGTGATATAATCTGTTGAAAATATTTGCATTTTTGAACTCCTTGCAGTGAAACGAAGCCAACGGTG
>CATIWJ010126966.1:0-12840 GCA_949640765.1 Croton laevigatus | reverse complement strand
CTTTTTGAAGTTGTCTTTGATCCGTTGAAGCTTTGAGGCAACATCACAGATGTCCATCCGATCCGTTGGTGATTCAACAGAACAAGAAACTCCAATTCCAAGTAGAGAAATTAAACATTCCATCCTAAACTTTTGATCCATTTGGCCTCTTTCTTCAATAAGTGTTGGATCTACAATTGCACTTACTCCATTTGGTATTGCTGACACTACAAATTTGTGAAGATTCCAACTTTCTTTAAACATCTCATATGTAGGTCTCTTCCCAGTAAATAACTCCAACAACAGAATACCATAACTATACACATCACCTTTTGTTGAAACCTCACTTCCTAAACCATATTCTGCAATTTTTAAGTTAATTATGTCAGATTGAAAACGAATATCATATTACTCACGTCAAGCTAAATTTTAGTAACATAAAAATGATGGGGAAAAATTTACCTAGAGGAGCATAACCAACAGTTCCTCGTAATCCAGCAGAACTTGATTGATTAGTAAAACTATTTCGGATATCATGCAAAAGGAATTTTGCTAGCCCAAAGACACCAATATGGGCAACCATTTCATCATCAAGAAGAACATTACTAGGCTTGAGGTCACAATGGATTATTGGAGTCCCAGAATGATGATGGAGATATTCAATTCCAAATGCAACATCAATTGCAATATTGATTCTCTGAATTAGATTTAAATTCCTATCTCCCACTTGGTTGTGCAACCACTCCTCTATGTTCCCATTTACCATGAACTCATATACTAGTGCCTTGAAGTCATTCCCTTGATTGTCTATGCTTGAACAAGCGCTTAAAATTTTCAAGAGATTTCGATGTTTGATATTCCTCAAGGCTTCACATTCTGCCATAAAACTCTTACCTGCACCGTGATACTGTAGATTAACCACCTTAACAGCTACCATTTGATTGCTGCCTTCAAGAATTCTTTTATAAACACATCCGAAACTGCCACTACCAATCAAATTAGTGGAGTTGAATCCATTAGTTGCCTTGTGGAGATCATTATATGAAACCCTTGGAAGGTTTAGCAAGGAACTTTCAGAATTGGTTGGTGCAAAATTTTGTCTTTTCTTTTTAAACCTCAAAAGAATTAAGGCTAAAGACAACATTGCAAACATTACTCCTGCTATGGTTGCAATAACAGCCTTTAGCTTTCTTCTGTTGGACATATTGATGGGGCAAATAGGCAGCTGAAATTCAGGTAAACCTCCGCATAGCTTGTTATTTCCTTTAACTATAGTAGTGCTGGCATTTTTAAAGGCTCCATCACTTGGCAGTGGGCCTTCAAAGTCATTAAAAGATAAGTTCAAAGTGAGCAATGATCGAAAGCTAGCAAAAAAATTGGGGATTTGTCCTGAAAAATTGTTATGAGAAAAATCTATCACTTGAAGGCCTCTCAAGGAACTTAGAGAGAATGGAATAGACCCATGGAAGTGATTCCTACTCATGTTCAGGTACTCTAAACTTGTGCAGCTCCCAAGACTTGTCGGTATCTCACTAGATAACATGTTATTAGAGATATCCAATGTACCTAAGGCTTTCAAGTTGCCTACTTCTTTTGGAAGGGTCCCAGTGAAATAGTTGTTTGCCAAACCAACATAAATCGATAAGGATGTGAGTCCGAAAATTTCAGGAGGTAAGTTGCCACTAAGATTGTTAATGGAAAAATCCAGCACTTGCAAATATTTACAATTAGCTAGACTTGAAGGAATGGAGCCCTGAAGGTTATTACTACCTCCGTATTTTTTGATTCTTTACGTTTCTGACAGCATGAGTAGATTCAAGTTTGGTGCTCATAGTTTGATAGGTTGGGTTATGTAGATTAAAGTATATTTAGGTTAGTTATAAAATACAGGTATTTTATAACTAACCTAAATATACTTTAATCTACATAACCCAACCTATCAAACTATCAGCTCCAAACTTGAATCTACTCATGCTGTCAGAAACGTAAAGAATCAAAAAATACGGAGGTAGTATTAGATAATGTAAGTTTAGTAAGTGTTGTGAGGTTTCCGAGAGAGGATGGAATAATTCCAAAGAACTTGTTATTTTCAAAACTCATATCTCCTACTTTTTGCAACTTTCCAATTCTTTGCGGAATTGTACCTGGTAGTTTGTTGTTATGTAAATATAGGACCTCCAAGTTTACTAGATTTCCTATACAAGCTGGAATCTTTCCTGATATTTGATTTGAATACACAGTGAAATGTCGAAGTTTTGATGACAAGTTGCCGATGCACTCAGGTAAGGACACTCCAAAGTTATTTTCTTGAAATTTTAAGGTTTGCAAAAAGCTGGAATTTGTCAAAGTGCAGAGAAATGTCAAATCACCACCAAAACTATTTGTATTAATTCTAAATACTCTAATAATATTTAGTCTCTCAAAAGAATGCACTTTACCTGTGAGATAGTTTTGACTTAACTGAAGTTTGTCTAAGTTGGAAGCGTTAGATATTGAATTAGGAATGAAACCAGTAAATCGATTCCCACCAATGCTAAAGAATTGAAGATTCGGAAGAGACAAGAATAAATTTGATGGAAGAAATCCACCGAGGTTAATGTTTCCTCCTATATCAAAAGTTATTAAAGAAGAAAGATTGAGGATTGAGTAAGGGATGGTACCTGACAATTTATTTCCAAAGAGACCCAAAGCTTTAATAGCTTTAATATTTCCTAAAGAATCAGGAATATTTCCAACAACTTTGTTGTTACGTGTATGAGATTTGAAACTCTCTAACAATCTGTATTAGAATTAGGGTGTATATATATACAAACCCAAGAAGATAATTACAAAAGAGTCCTCTAAGAGTTACAACTAAATACACATATTTATTATATCTTACATCCCCCCTCAAGTTTAACTGGGAAGGCTTGTACAGTCAACTTGTCACGTAACCAAAGAAAACGTTGCTTGGACAGGCCCTTCGTAAGAACATCAGCTATCTGGTCATGAGAACATAAAAACAAAACACGAAGACAACCTTTCCGAACTCTATCACGCACAAAATGGAAATCCACTTCGAGATGTTTGCTACGATTATGAAAGACAGGATTGAGAGTGAGATAAGTAGCACCCAAATTGTCACAAAACAAAGACGGTGGAGGAACATTGGAGAAACCAATTTCCTTCAAAAATAGTTGAAGCCAATGTAACTCAGAAGTAGCCGAGGCCAATGCCCGGTACTCTGCTTCTGTGGAAGAGCGAGAAACTGCTTTTTGTTTACGAGAAGACCAAGAAATAGCATTAGCACCCATATAAATAACAAAACCAGATGTGGACTTCCTGTCATCAAGACAACTCGCCCAGTCAGAATCAGCAAAATCAGTAAGCATTGTGGCAGAAGGACGAAGATGAAGACCATGGGTAGAAGTACCACGTAAATACCGTAGGATACGTTTAACTGCACTCCAGTGCACAGTAGTTGGAGCATGCATATATTGTGAGACACAATTCACAGCAAAAACAATATCAGGACGAGTGAAGGTCAAGTATTGAAGTCCACCCACAACAGAACGAAACATAGTTTGATCAGAAAAAGGTTCACCACTCTCAAGTGTCAATTTTTCACTACAATTCACAGGAGAAGAAATAGCACTGCAAGTACTCATTTGAGCTCGAACCAATAAATCATTGATGTATTTTGTTTGATGCAGAAATAAACCAGATGGTAACCAAGCAACTTCAATACCCAAAAAATAATGTAACCGGCCCAGATCTTTAACCGCAAAGCAAGATTTAAGAAAAAGAATAATACGATCCACAAGGGCACGATCACTACCCATAAGAATTATGTCATCCACATAAATAAGACATAAAACTTTCACACTTAAAGTCGATATAAAATAAAGAGAACTATCAGACTTTCAACCTGTAAAACCAAATTACAGAAGAGCACTAGTCAGACATTTTTGCCATTGTCGTGGTGCCTGTTTTAGCCCATACAAGGATTTCTTTAATCTGCACACATGATTTGGATATCGGGAATCAACAAAGCCTGGAGGTTGATCCATGAAGACATCTTTATCTAATTTACCATGCAAGAAGGCATTTGACACATCCAACTGAACAGTTGTCCATCCATGTGAAATAGCCAACGTAAGTAACATACAAATAGTGGTAGGCTTGACAACAGGACTAAACGTATCATGAAAATCAATGCCAGGACGTTGATGAAAGCCCTTGGCAACAAGCTGTGCCTTGTAGCGATCAATGGTGCCATCTGATTTCTGTTTAACACGAAACACCCATTTACACCCAATAATGTTTTGAGCACATGTGCGTGGAACAAGCTCCCAAGTACCATTTTTAAGCAAGGCAGTAAACTCCGAGGCCATAGCTGTATGCCATTCAGATATCTTACTAGCCTGAGTATACGAGGTAGGCTCAACCACTAGATCACCAGTAGCAGTAGTAGCAAGATCAAATATTTGCTTTGGTTTCAAAGAACCAGTTTTTGCTCGAGTAATCATAGGATGTTGAGATTTTGAGGATGAAGGTTGTGCAACAGGCTGCAATGAATCATCATCATGAGAATCAACTACAAAGGATGACCCAGAAGTAGTAACTGTGACGTCTCCAGAGGAAGAAGTGGACCAAGTCAAAACCCGAGGAGCAGATGTCATCGGAACATTGTTTGTATGATCAGGAGAAGATTCGGACATGATAGAAGTAGTCGGTGTTGGTGAACTAGCAGCTGTCGGTTGTAGTAAGGACAATGCAGCAGATGAAAAGGTTGAATTAAATGGTAGGGAAACTGTAACTTGTGAGTCATGTTGATTCGGTGATGGGGTCGTTGATACTGGAGCCACTGAAGATTCCTCAACATCAAATGGAAAAACCTGTTCATCAAAGAGTACATGACATGAGATATAAATACGACTAGAACGAGAATCAAGACACTTGTACCTTTTATGAACTTTACTATAACCCAGAAAAACACACAGAATAGATCAAGGTTCAAGTTTGTGCTTATTATAGGGACGCAACCAAGGATAACACCAGCACCCAAAAACTCTAGAAGATGGGGATTGATTTCTGTTTCTGGTTCGTTTCGAAGACGAACATACATTTGCTTTGTGACCTGTGCCTTTGCAATTATAGCAAGTAACTTCTTCCAAGTTTTGAGAATTGGGTAGCCAAGAACTAGAGTTTGAGGTAGGGGCCAGCTGCTGATTTTGTCGTCCTCCACCACGACCACGAGAAGCAGCAGTACGCCCTCTACCACGATAATGTTGCTGCTGATTTCGTGATGCAAATTGAGCCGATGGTGAGATAACAGAAAAAACAGAAGAACTAGCAGCAATTTGTTTTATATTGAGTTCCTCAATTAACAACATTCCAAGCAACATATCAAATGAAATAGATTCTGTTTTAGCAAGCATAGTTCGGTTAAAATCACGATAATCAGTTCCCAATCCAGAACAAATCGAATAAACTAAATCATCTTCAGATAAAAGATAACCAAGGGCAGCCAACTGATCCGCAATCCCCTTTGCACGCTGAGTGTAAACAATGATGGAGTCATTACCTTGTGCAATATTTTGTAGCTGATTCCGTAAGGTACGGATTTGAGAACGTGATCCCACAGCATAGGCTGACATAAGCCTATCCCAAACCACTTTTGCTGTTGTTGCTCCCACAACCTGCGGCATCAAGCTTTCAGAGATGGTGTTAAGAAGCCAGCCCAAAAGTTGTTGATCTTTGCGTTCCCAGGCTTGAAAGTCTGGAGATACTTCTCCATTTTCCAGTAATCTTGGTGGAGCAACAATTGTTCCATCAACATAGCCCATAAGGCCATAACCCTTGAGTATAGGAGTAATCTGAGTTTTCCAAAGAAGAAAATTGGAGGCGGTTAGTTTGAGGGTGAAATTGGTAACGCTTGGTGCGGCTGTGGAAAACAGAGGAGCATTCAACGTTGTATCAATGGCGGATGAAGAAAATAAGGAAGAAGAGGACGAGGATACAACGACGGCGGCTGTATTTTCTGGATTCATGATGAGCCGATTGATTTGGGAATTAGAACCCTAATGGAGGCTCTGATACCATATAAAGTTTGAAACTCACTGATTAATCTGTATTAGAATTAGGGTGTATATATATACAAACCCAAGAAGATAATTACAAAAGAGTCCTCTAAGAGTTACAACTAGATACACATATTTATTATATCTTACAAATCCAACAATGGCGGATGTGAGTGTATTTGTTTCTGTTTGAAGAGTATCGGAGGAAGAAGATGAGGATATAGCCGTTGGTAACGTTGTTTAACAACGGTTAATTGAATGAAACAGTATCGTTTTGGACAGCTTCTTCGTGGACAAGTGCAACTCACCTCTGCAATTGAAGATCGCGATTTACTTGCTTTCTTGTTATTTTGTTAGCTTTGCTGAGTTGTATTAGAATTTCTGTTATATTTCTACTTTTCTATACTCTGTATTAGAATTCTGCAACTGAATTCAGCCGCTCCTTAAATCGTTGGTAATTAAGCGTCGACCTCCCACGACTTCCCGTGGTTCCCAACGAAGAAGAAGCATCGCCCTCCCTTTCCATTTTCCCTCAATTCCTTGATTCTTGGAGCCTACTTAAGGCTGTCTTCACAGTTTCCTCCTTTCTTTTTAGTTTGCTAGCATCAATCAGGGCCGTCCCAGAGATTTGAGAGGCCCCATAACTAAAACTCATTAAAACTTCTAACTTTAAAAAAAGATTATAAAATAATTATAAACGATTATAAACTGATTATAAAATGATGATAAACTGATTATATACTTATATAATTATATATATATATTTTTTGGCCCTCTAAAGTGTGGAGCCCTGTTTTATTGAGCAGCTTACACCCCCTAATGGCCAGGGCTGACGTCAATAAGGAAGGATTTCATCAGGTCAAACTATGCCTTCATGTCGTGAACTGGCTTCTAAATTCTACAATCGCTAATTCTTTTTGTCTTGCAGTCAACTATAGGATTTTTTTTTTTACTTCGACTCTCGCGGAAGATTGTCTACATTTAATCCTAAGATCAATTTTAATGGCTTACAGTTTATAGAATTTAACTTTGTATTTTAAATTAAACATATACAGTCATATGAAATTTATAATACAGAGTCGATTTTTTTGAATTATAAGCTACTAAAATTGATCTCGGGACTCAGTGTAAACAATATACTGTGCAAGTAAAAAAAAAAAAAAATCAAAATCAAGATCCTATAGTTCTCGAACGAAAAATATAGAATTGTCCTTCAAGAATATAATCTTAAGTGCTTGAACTAATTGATCTATAAGGACCTCAATCATAGCATCTACCATCACTCAATTTACATCCTGTAAATGATGAACCCAAATCACTCAATTTGATTTGGGTTACCGTTGCCACTTATTTAAAAAATTAATTTTTTTATTTGCTGCAGCTGCGTGCAACACACGCACAAGGCAGATGTGAGAGATGGCAATTTTGTCCAAGTTTGGGGTGATTTTGTAGAAAAAGTTGAAAAAATGTCATCTTTGACAATTTTGTGCAAGTTGAGGGGCCAAATTGTACAATTAACCTTACAATAATGATTAGGGTTAGGGCTCTTAATCTTAAAGAGCAGAAATTGCTAATGATTTCTTATAGTAACTATAGCTTTCTTTTTTCTTAGTCTCCTACCTATTGTATATAAGGATAGAAATTTAATTTTAATCTTGTGATTCAAGTTAATTTTAGGTGTGGAAATACTCACTGCAATTATTTTTTTCCCTTCATGAACATACCACATTTTTTTGATCATTACAATTGTACAAAATAATTTATTTTTTAATGGTTTTAATTCGTCTCAATATCCATAAGTAGTTTTGCCGCAATTGGCATGCAGCTAGATCGGAGTCTAACTGTACAAGCTTGCAAAATGATCCACCTAACTGCCTTCGTTAACTACTTAGGTCTAAATCTATTGGTTTAAAATGGTTAACCCAAGTAGTTAGATGGTCAAACTTATATATTATATCAAATCTCAATCAATGTCTGACGTGGGGGTTTTACAATTTTATAATAAAATCATGCTTAATAAAAGTATATACTTGAAAATTTTGAGCTTGTGAGATAAAAATGCCATATTAATATTTGGATAAACGATAGTATTAGTGTTTTTCGCTGAATTGAATAAAAACAAGATAAAAATGAAAAAATTACTTGCCTAATCTCCAAGTGGTATCACCACCAATTATAAGCAAGTATTTTCTAGATCTAATATATATTTATTTGGGTTGATAAATAAATTTGGAGGATCTATTTAGGGAGTAGCCTACAAGAAGTGTAGTTGGTGCACCTAAAAATTCAAATACGCTTGTCCATTGGCTAGCTAGATAGCTATGGTTACTTGATGGCTAAGCTTGAGTTATTTACATAAAATATAACTTGCTCAATAGCCTAAATAGTTTCATAAACTCTCTTTTAGCTATTCATTTATTGCTTTGGAAGATAGTTGATGACATGTCTTAGTCTACTTTATTGGGTAAAACGTAAGACTCTTTGTGGTTATTTATTTCCATCACCAACCAATGTACATTTCCATTACCATGAAAATGATTAGAAACAACATAGTACGTTGCATAAATATATTGACTTAAGAAAAGGACAATTATGTGTTCATTAACAAGGTATAATTTTTGTGCAAAATCATTAATTGGGTGATTTTCAATATTCATATCTTAATTATACATTGAACAAACTTTTTAAAGACGATATATATCCAATATTTGAATATCTCATCACTTCCTGGCTAATGTAACATCAAAAGATATAATCATAATTATTTGATAATGACTTAATCATTCACACGATTAGGCAACGACCCAAATAATAATGATTTGTAGAACTATGAATAAGCTGATTCGAATTTTATTGGCTGATTTTAGCTCATTAGTAGTATGCTCAAACTCGATATAACTTCTAGAATCAATTTCGAATGAATTTTTTGAAGCTAAACTTCTTGAGTTAAAAAATAACCTAATTTATTTACAATTTGGCATGTTTTTTCAATAGGCTAAGAAGCTTTCCATGCAGGCAATAGGTTGCATGTCTTTTCTAATAGCGATTCCTTTGGCTAAGGCAACGCATCTAGTAATTTGCCATGCTTTGCATAAATTATTTTCTCCACACTTCCTAACCGCATAGTACTTTAAAGCAAATTTTCTCGAGAAAGTTTTCCTTGAAAAGGGTTTCTTTAGAGAAGTAAAGAAAGTCATCTACTACAAACTTTTTGATCAATCAGTTAACAATAGGAGAAAATTTTCTAATTGACTTTAATTACACTCAAAACTCATCTTATTACATAATTAAACCCTAATCAACCACTCATCAAACCCTATATCCTAACCAATATAAAAGACTGACTTAACCAAAACCCTAATCATCAATTCTCAGTATTAAACTAAGAGAATTGAATTAGCTAATAACAAGTTCTTGCTCATTAAAAAATAAGCACAAATGGGTGCTTCATTTCTTGTCACACTTCTCTTTGGCTTGAGTTGCCTTTGGACCATTCCCCATGTTGCCTATGGAATTACTAGGCACTACAAGTTCAATGTATGTGAATTTTTTTTCTCTCAATAGTGTTTGGATTTGCCAGTTTCTGAAATTTTGGGACATTTTGAGTCCCATTGTATTATTATATGTTTCCTTCCTTGTTCATATGTGAAATTGTTGCAGATTGTATCCACAAATTTCACAAGGTTGTGTACTACAAGAAGCTTAGTGACAGTGAATGGGCAGTACCCGGGGCCTAGGCTTGTTGCAAGGGAAGGTGATCAAATTCTGGTGAAGGTGGTCAACCATGTTTCTAGCAATGTCACTATCCATTGGTATGATAATTCATTATTGTACATCCTTCGTACATATATATGTGCGCTTGTCTGTGCGCGCACGTGTACGTACTTTGATGCATGTGCATGCTTATGATAACTTTTTTTTTTTTGGTTAAATGATACATGCATATGATAATTAGTTACGAAATTAAATGACTAATATAATAATATTTGAAATGAATTTTAGCCAATATATTAACACTCTAATAACAAATGTTTATAGCTATGACAATTATAAGCGGGTTTAGGATAGATGGTTCTATTAGAATCAAGTTTCTAATTCAAGAAAAGTCAATAAAATTATATTAACAGCACTGACACTTTGAATAATACGTATTATAATTCTAGATCACATCTGATTTATGAAACAAATTTAATTTTTGAAATTTAAATCCTATGGAATGCGATCTAGAAATGTATTATTAATTATTTAAAGATTTAGTTTTGACTGATTGTATAATTTTAGTGGATTCTCCAATTAAAACAACAATTTGAAATGAATTACAAATTTTTATCCTTATATTTATGTGATTAAAATAGGCATGGAGTTCGACAACTTCAAAGCGGATGGGCGGATGGGCCATCATATGTTACACAATGTCCTATTCAAACAAACAACACATATGTGTACAATTTCACAATTACAGGACAAAGAGGAACCCTCTTATGGCATGCTCATTTTTCATGGCTAAGATCAAGTGTCTATGGACCCATTGTTATTCTTCCTCAAAGAAATGCTTCCTACCCATTTCCCAAACCCTACCAAGAAGTCATTATCTTGCTTGGTAATGCTAATTATTTAATCAATCTCATTTTCTTTTTTTCGTTTCTTGCAATTAGGGGAAAGCATTCGTTCCGTTCGATTCAAACCGAACTTAATGTGTTCAAATCGAAGTAGCCGAAATGAAATTACAATTGTTTATATAGAACCAAATCGAACTAGTTCGATTCATTTTTTTTTTTCCAATTCAGTTTGGTTATATAAACTCTAATTAATAAAATATTAATCAACATTCTTAACTTAACTACAGGTGAATGGTACAATACTGACCCTGAAGCTATAATTAATCAAGCTTTAATAACAGGAGCATCACCTAATATCTCTAATGCCTACACAATGAATGGGTTTCCAGGCCCATTATACAACTGTTCTGCAAATGGTACTACTACAGATTACAGATTCATTAAATTCAATTATTACTGTTCTTTATTTTTTATCTTTTGCTTTTTGTATGTGAAAAAAAATTCTTCAACTTGAATTAAATACTTGCAGATACATACAGATTGACAGTGAAAACAGGAAGAACATATCTTCTAAGACTGATCAATGCAGCAGTAAATGAAGATTTGTTTTTTACCATAGCAAATCATAATTTAACTGTGGTTGAAGCTGATGCAAGTTATGTACAACCTTTTGAAACTAATTTCTTGGTGATTTCAGCTGGACAAACCACAAATGTTCTTCTTGAAACAAATCCCATTTACCCAAATGCCTCATTTTTCATATTAGCTAGACCATATTCAAATTCTCAAGGCCCAATTGATAATTCAACTGTTGCTGGTGTTCTTGAATATGAAATTGAAATCCCTTCAAATTCCTCAAATCCCAATTCCACAATTCCAATAATTTCACCTGTTTTGCCCCAAATTAATGACACGAACACTGCTTTTAATTTCTCATCCAAATTTCATAGACTAATAAGCCCTCAATTCCCAATTAATTTACCTCAAATTGTTGACCAAAATTTCTTCTTCACAGTGGGTTTAGGAAGCAGACCTTGCCCACAAAATCAAACATGTCAAGGACCTAATAATGCAACAAAATTTGCAGCTCCAATTAATAACATTTCTTTTGTTCAACCCAATAGAGCAATTCTTGAATCCTATTATACTAACCAGTCTAATGGGGTTTATACTACTGATTTTCCAAGAATGCCCTTAAATCCTTTTAATTTTACTGGAACTCCTCCAAATAATAGTTTTGTTACAAATGGGACCAGAGTTGTGCTGCTTCCATTTAATGCTAGTGTTGAAGTAGTGCTTCAAGATACAAGTTTTTTTGGTATTGAAAGCCACCCTCTTCATCTTCATGGTTTCAATTTCTATGTTGTGGGTCAAGGTTTTGGAAATTTTGACCCTGTTAATGATCCTAAAAATTATAATCTTGTTGATCCTGTGGAGCTAAACACTGTTGGTGTACCATCTGGTGGGTGGGCTGCCATAAGGTTTTTTGCTGATAATCCTGGTGAGTAATTAACTTTTTTCCCCCATTATTTATTAATATGTGCGGTAATTTAGTCTATTTCTTTTAAATGGAGACCAATAGTATAATTTGTGAAAATAATGAGGATAAAATAGTAATTTATGCTGAAAAATGTGTATGGACAATTATACCCTACATTTAACAGAAAATATAGGTAAAACTTATGAAAAGACAAACGGGGTTTAATTTGGTCTAATTTTCAAAATTAGAGATAAAAATATATAACTTGTGAATATATGAGAATAAAATAGTATTTTTTTTTAGTAATTAAAAAAAAAGGGAGTTATTATAATGCATTAGTTTATACATGAAATGAATGGTTTATTGTGTGTGTGTGTGTGACGCAGGAGTATGGTTCATGCACTGCCACTTCGATATCCATTTGAGCTGGGGATTATCTGTGGTATGGATAGTCCTTGATGGAGAACTTTCTAATCAAAAACTGCTGCCTCCACCGTCTGATCTTCCAAAATGTTAGACCATTTTTTTGGGATTTTATGTAGATTTTTGTGTTGAATTTCAAATTTTTTGTTATTTTGATTGTTGTTTTATGGGTTTTATTATTTGTCAATAATCAGAAGAACAGCTTAATGCTAGAAGAGGACAAAATGATAAGAATTAGGCATTATTGATGTGCTCATTTGTATTTGAATGATATGCCTTTCAATCAAAATCTTAAGTACATTTAATTCAATTCTAGATTATTCAGTTCATTTTTTTT
>CATIWJ010126899.1:0-14218 GCA_949640765.1 Croton laevigatus | reverse complement strand
ACTATCTTATAAATATTAGAACTTTGTAATAGTGTATATACATGTAAATAACTAGTAGATACTTTTGGTACGCTATGTAGATTATTTGTTTAATATATTTAAGTATGGTTAAGTAACAGACGTTGACGTCATGTGACACCTCTGTTTGTCCTATTCGTGGGATGGATTTGGGATGTTGCAAAAAGTTTCCGGACAGTGCCTAGGTTTACAACAAATCAAATGAGATTTTTATATCTCTCATCTCACATGGGTCAACCTAGTCCAAATAATAATTATAATGTACGGCCAATTTCATAGTTAGCATTCTCAGCTTGTACAATAAGCTAGATATACTTGTATATAAATAACTATACTGTACAGAGATAATATCATAATACTGAGAATAATTTTTCCTCCAATAATCGTTTTCTTCTTATGGTATCAGAGCCAACCTGATATGATACAGAGCTAGAAATCAATTTTCTTCTAGATCTCAATCAGTTTTCTTCAACTAGAACCTTGAAATGGATGCTACAACTGGAAGTCCTACAACTGCAAATCCTATAGATTAAAGTCATATCAGATTGCATCATCAAAAAATTCAACAACTAAACTAGCAAACATCCTGTTAAATGAAAGAAACTACTTATCTTGGAATTATTTTATGATGATTGCACTCAAGGCCAGGGAAAAACTAAGATTTATCAATGGAGATAAAGCTTGTCCCGCTGCAACTTCACTAAATTTGATCAAGAAGTGGGAAAAGGCAGATAGCATGGTAACTTTATGGATACTTAACTCAATTTCAACTAAAATTGCAGAGGCATTCTTATATGCAACAGTTCTAAAGATCTGTGGGAGGAACTTCACACAAGGTATGGAGAATGTACTGGCCATTAATTTAAAAGATCTGAAACAAAATCTCTGCAATTTATCAAGGAAATGCAACAGATTCTACTCATTACACCAAATTGAAGAAGCAATGGGATGTAATAGCTTGTTTAAAGTCCTTACCTAAGTGTAATAATGGAGCTGCAGAAAGATGCATCTATGGAGTTATAAAAAGTATGTTGATTTAGAGAATGAAGTGAAATTGATGCAGCTCTTGATGGGACTAAACGATTTTAATGACAGTATGAAGAACTAGATCTTGCTCATGGATCCATTTCCAAGTATCAATAAAGCATATTCCATGATTCTCATAGATGAGAAGCAAAGAGAGGTAAATTTACCTTCTTATGAGTCAAGTGAAATGTCAAATATGATGTATGTGCAGAAGACTAGATTTGGTTACTATTCTAAAAATTGTGAAAGGATAGTAAATAGACTGTTAAGAGTGACAAATACAATGACCATTGCAAAGCTCTTGGACACGCTAAAGATGGTTGTTTCATTATCTATGGATATCCAGAGTGGTATCTAAAACTGAAGAAGAAGAGGAAGGCATAAACTAATCTCAGTTCAAAAAGTAGTGGCAAAAGTTACAATACAGAAAAGTAAATGAATGAAGCTCAGAGGATGATGCAGGGTAAGATGATTTATAATGATCAAGTGACAGATGCTCTTATGGATAATTCAAGTAGCTTTATTAGTGTTTTATCTTGTAATCATCATAATACACATGATATGCATGATAAAGGCTCATGAATAATTGACACAGGTGCTATTGACTATATGACATTTTTACCCAACCTATTTGACAAATTAGAAACATTACCAAAACCAAAACCAGCGTAATTACCATATGGAACTTAAAAATATGTTAAACAAATTAAAACCCTGGCCATACATAAAAAACTAGTCCTAACAAATGTACTTTACATACCTACCTTTAGATGTAGTTTGTTATCAGTATACACATTGGCTGAAGTGAATAGCACTTCAATAAAAACCTTACCCAATCACTGTATTTTACAGGTTTTACAGACTTAGGAGATCATAGCTATTGGAAAGGTGCATGAAGGTTTATATTACCTTACTAAGAGTTTTTTTAAATTAGTATAAGAACAGAAAAAATGATGTATGTAATAATTATAATGAACATTTAAAGTAATTATGGCATGTAAGACTAGGTCATATTTGTTAAAATAGGCAAAATCATGTAGTAAAAATACCATTCTATGGAATGAACAAAATCAAATGTAATGTTTTCCTTTAATCAAAACAATAAAAAAAATTACTTTTCCTCCTAGTTATTCAAGAGCTGAGAGCATTTTTTATCTATTACACATGGATTTATAAGGACCCTACCCTATAGCATCTATAACAGGTGAAAATTATATGTTGACCATTATTAATGATCATAGTAGATACACCTAGGTTTACATGTTAAAAGTAAACATCATGTTATAGGAATTTGTGAGTCACTACTTGAAAATAAATAAAACTCAGTTTGATAAGGTGGTGAAAATTATACAGACTGACAATGATACTCAGTTTAGAAACAAACAAATCTTTGACTTACTACAAAACCTTGGAACCATTCAACAATTTTCTTGTTTTTATACCCCCAGTAAAATGGTAGATCAGAAAGGAAACACAAAGAACTTCTCAATATAGGAAGAGCCTTCTTTTTCAAGCTAAACTACCTAAAACCTTTTGGTCTAAGGTCTTACTTATTGCTACGTACTCAATAAATAGAGCTGTAAAATCTCATATCTGATATTAATTAAAATTTGATATGATATATAAGTTAGACCATCTAACTATTTAGTTAACTTGGGTTAGTCATTTTAGCCTAATGGATTTGGGTCTAAGCAGTTGACGAAAACAATTAAGTGGATTATTTTGGAGGGTTGTGCAGTCAGATTTCAGTCTAGATGCACGCCGATCGCTGCCTCCAGGTTGGGTCGTGATAATAATGGTATCATAGGAGTCACTAGCCAGAAGTGTGGTGCATCACTTGGTGAGATTTATGTTTGTGTTTGTAGTGATATTTGTGTTTGTGTTTATATTTGTGTGTCACAATGAGGACGTTATGCACAAAGGAGAAAATTTTGTAAAATCTTACATCGGATATTAATTAAAATTTGATATAATATATAAGTTAGACCATCTAGCTACTTAGTCAATTTGAGTTATCCATTTTAGGCCAATGGATTTAGGTCTAAGTAGTTAATAAAGAAAGTTAGGTTGATCATTTTCAAGGCTTATGCAGTCAAATTTCGGTTTAACTGCAAGCCAGTTACTGCCCCCTGGTTGGGTTGTGACAAGAGCCCCTTTTGAAGTTTTAAAATGAAAAACTCCATATGAGTTGATCTATAAAACCAAACCAGTCATGACACACTTAAAAGTAATTGGTTGCCTTTGTTTTGCAACTAATGTTTTACCACATAAAAACAAGTTTTCTCTAAGAGCAAGACCAAAAGTATTAGTTGGGTATGGAACAAAATAAAAAGGGTATAGAATTTATGACCTTCAAGCTAAGGCTTTGTTCTATTCTAGGGATGTGATTTTCAGGGAGACTAATTTCCCATTTCATCATGCAAAACCTGAAGACAAATGTATATTTTCTTTACCAAACTACATCTTGACCAAGACTCTTCACAAAATTACCACATTGACAACCTAAAAAATGATAACCCCACACAAAACCAAGAGCTTGAACCAAACTTTATACCTTAACCAGAAAATAAAAACCAAGAAATTAACTTATATTACAAACCACAACCAAATAAAACAGCACAAATAATATCTAGATCTTACTAGAAAATCATTAACTAGAAAACCTGCATTATAAGCACCTGACCAAAATATAAGAAAAGCACTAGAACCAAAACACCTTCACTTGGTTATCAGATTATATCACACAAACTCGAAGATCTCTTTTAGGGTTCTGCATATTTCTTAGTTCTTTGCTTGTTTCATGGAAAACAAAGAAACAAATGGTGGTCAATAGATCCTCAGCGGATGCTGAGTATCGCAGTATAGCCAATGCTACTTGCGAACTCATTTGGATTCTAAACATCTTAAAGGAGCTTAAGGTTCAAATCATGTTACCTGTTTCTTTATTTTGTGATAACCAAGCAGCTCTCCATATAGTTGCAAATCTGGTCTTCTACGAAATAATGAAGCATATTGACATCGATTGTCATTTGATTTGTCATCATATCCAACAAGGTTTCATTCAAACTGTTTATGTTTCAAAAACAGGTCAACTAGCTGATTTTTTCACAAAAGTTCTTCCCATACAACGTTTTCAAGACTTAGTTTTCATGCTGGGTTTGGTCTCAACCTCCCAACTCCAGCTTGAGGAGGGAGTGAACAAAATAGAAGAGGAAGAACAATACTCTAAAAGTCTCTAGATAATGCCTAGAGTTTTACAACAAATCAAATGAGGCTTTTATATCTTCCATCTCACATGGGTAAGCCTAGTCCAAATAATAATTATAATGTATAGCCAATTTCATAGTTAGTATACTCAGCTTGTACAATAAGCTAGATATACTTATATATAAATACACTATACTGTCCAAAGATAATATTATAATAGAGAATAATTTTTCCTCCAATAACCATTTTCTTCTCAATATCTTAATCACGCATTTAAATTTGATAATGAATTTTTTTATATATATGAAAAAAAATCCATTTACATATTTTTTTTTTCTCACACAACTATGTTTAAATATATATAATTTTTTGGAAAAAATAAAGTTATATCAAGTTTTAAATTCCATAATCCCAATAATTTGAAAAGAGAACTCTTATTAAATAAAAAAACATACACATATTCCAATAAAGTGTAATAAATTTTTTCACACTTATTTGTAATTTTTTAGTGATTTAAAATTACATGTAATATTTTGTATTGGACTTTTATGAACAATAAATAGACAAAATAAAGTACAATTTTGTGCAACACATTGTTCTACAACTATATATATATATATATATGTTTTAAAATGGGATAATAATTTTTTTTTTATTTTAAAAATTACGTATAACAAAAGTGTATAAAAGAAGGAAAATTGAGAATAGTGATGAAAATGAGTTTAGAGCAGCATAAATGTGTATTCAGAGTATTAAATATGTTTGGGTAAGACATTAAATAAGGCAGTAACTGTTCCTTCCTAGCTACCTCGTATTATATTGCCATCTCAATTATTTCTATTTAACTCTTTCCTGCAATTTTTCAAACCCCACCCGACCCGAGACTACCTACAGTCCTTTTTCATCATTCAAAGAAGCTTATATGTTTCACATAGTATATATATTTGTAAATGTTTAATTATTTTTGAATTGGTCAATTGTAAGTTAATGTAAACATATAATTTGCAAACAAAGGAAAGTGCTGGTTACTTGCATGGAAGACTTGAAAGCCATTTGATCAATATTGAGTTGAAATCCACATATGATGATATACCTTAAACCAACCCCTTCAACAAGTAGATTGACCAAATACCAAATTTTTATTAGCGGTAGAATTTCGGGTCAAATTTTGCCTCAAATCTAATGTTCAAATTCAATGGTATACGACCATATTTTCCTCTTCTTTCTTTTTCACATAACTAATATATTTAATTTAATATAATTTACTATTTTCATTTTCATATGCAAATACTTTTAACTCAAATAATTAGAGTGATGCACATCTTTGACTTGAGGTCAGAGTTCAAATCCTATTGATGTCCTAAATAGGTTTAATTTGATAATTTAACTGAAAAACTTAATTTACCTATATATATATTTGCATAAAAAGAAAAGTTTTAATATTGCCATCACTATCATAAAATTAAATTAAAAATTTTTTATTTTAACAATTTGAACACAATAATTGTTCCGAAAGGATTATTCAACAATTTGAATTTATGTCGTGGATTCGTAGCAAATATTTATTAATAGTTAATTACAAATTAGATAAATTAATTAATTTTGTGTGTTTTTTTTAGCCGCAAATTAATTAATTTTCTTAAGAGACAAGAAAAATGCAATTTATATTTGCAGGAGGAGAGGAGGGAGTATGAAAAGGATATACAAGGACTACTCTAATTAGACACACTGTCACTAGCATTCTATCAAAAGATCTAACTTCTAAGAAATCTTTAGCCAATGAAATGCATCTAAACTATAAAATGCAAACAATTATGCCCACCCATATCCTTAATTAAACTAAATAAAGTACTAATTAAGACCATAATTAAGGTGGTCCAAAGTGATAGATACAATTCCAAATCCAGTAATAAACAAAATGAAAGAAATAATTATTTCTAGTATAAAAATAAATGAGTCTTGTCCATACTCCAACACCATATATGCAATCTCTCATGTTTGTAAGCAAATATTATCATCATAAATAAATTATATCAGTGATATTTTTAATTTAAAATTCTAAAGATTATAATACTCTGTCGGTCTAAAAAAAATTGTCACATTTCTCATTTCTGTAATTTGAAAAACTCATTAATTGCAGGTATATGGTATTTTTAAGAGAGGTTATAGTAGTTTCTTGGACAAAGGCGACACAACTTAAAAAATTGGACTTTTCTTTTACAAATGATATCATTCTGACTCACTAGTATTTGGAATTAAACAATAATTTGAATATTAAAAATCCATAATTTACACTAAAGTTTTCGTAATAATAATGATTTTGAGTTTCTTCTGATTATTTTTATCATGGAAACATATATTGGAGCAAAATAAAATGGTTAGTAATATTTTTATTTATATATATAGATTATTTAATTTCAGAATATAAATAGATTATTTAATTTTAGAAATATATGAAGATGTCATGTGTTAAATTTATTTTCTGGTGTGCATACATAAAATGGTAACACGAGTATACACATGTTTTGATGAAAAGTCAACAGCAATGGCCCAGATTGAATCATAAAAGAAAGGTAGAAAAATCAAAACCCCCATTCTATACTCCCAATCATTTCAATACCTGACGTTTGAACCGACAACCAGATGCAGCTTAACTCCCTTTCCTTTCCTTTCCTATATACTACATATTATTACCCTCCATTGCAACATTTTTAATTAAATATATAATAAATAAATATTATTAATAAATATTTATAAATAGATATTTAATTTAAAAATATAATCATTAATATAATATTTTTATTTTATATTTTTTATAATTATATTTTAATATGAATTAATCATAATTTAAAAGACCGTATAAAAATAAAAGACAAACTAAATATTGGCTAACCTAAGTCGGGCTGACATATTAAATAGAGTATAACAGAAAACCTGCCGGTGAATCTCCTACACCTCGCATCTGTACACGTGTCCTTCATCAGACGGTTTCAGAGCCCTTTGACTTGACGACCACAGTCAAAAACCCTAGCAACACAAGAGAACAAAACAAAACCCATCTTTTAATTTTCTTCCTTTATTATTATTGTTTAATTTAATCCTGGTTAGTTCTTTCTATTTATTTGACCTTTATAGCTAACCCCCTTTTTTCCTCCTCCGTTTCATATTCTGCTTTGTCTCTCATTTGTCTCCTTCTTTTCTTATTAAATATAAATTAAAATTTTGCCTTTTTTACTTTACCCTTTTCAGTTTTCTCCTCCTACAAAATCAGCCTTTTATCATCTTCTAAATCTTCTCCTTCTTGTAATCAATCTTTGTTTCTTGTGCTGAGCTGCAGTTGAGCTTTCTTAATCTTTCATGGCTGCTTCAACCACGAGCTCTTCAAGCTTAGAGTTGACCATATCCATGCCTGGTTTCTCTTCTTCTCCTTCTCTTCCTTCTTCCGGTAATACCCAATTATTCTCTCTCCTTTTGATTCTTTTATATTTAAACGATCTTTCTATTTCTAGTTCTGCATATTATTTAATTTACATGTAAAAGATTTGCATGGGTTTTCTATATATAAATTAAATGATTAAATAAGGGGAAGCAGGTGTTGCAGTGAAAGATTTGGATATAAATCAAATACCGGCGGGTTCAGGAGGAGCAGAAGAAGAATGGCTAACGGTGGGCATGGATGATGAAGAAGAAAGCACTACAAATGGAGCTCCTCCTCGGAAAAAGCTTCGTCTTTCTAAAGAACAATCTCGACTTCTTGAAGAAAGTTTCAGACAACACCACACTTTAAACCCAGTAATAATAATATTAACTTAATTTTTCCAATATTATTAATTTTTTTTATTAAAATTCAATACATATTTAATAATTTGTCAATTCAGAGGCAGAAAGAGGCATTGGCTATGCAGTTGCAGCTGAGACCAAGACAAGTAGAGGTCTGGTTTCAAAACCGTAGGGCCAGGTACTACTACTGTTCTTTAATTTTTCTTTTCTTTTCTTTTCTGGTACGTTTAATAATGGTTTATAAATATATATATTCTGGTCAGGTGATAGTATTGTTTTTGTTTGGTGTCTAGGAATTTAGGATTAAAGCAAACAAAAGAGGGTAGGGGAGGGGTTGAAGATATTATTATTAATTAAGTTGACAGAATTATCCCAAAAGTATATATTGAGATAGATAATCTGAATCAGATTCTTAACCGTATAAGTATCGTACCCTTTGTTCATAAAGTAGAAAACGATCTTTCTTAAATAGAATTATAACATGTACAGACTCATCAATGTGCTTTTTGGTCATTTTAATGTCCAGAAAAGAAAAAAAAAATACTGTATATATAACGCCATCATAAATTATCAAATTAATATGTGTGTTTAAAGGGGTTTTCGGGTCAATACTGCTTGACTTTTATTATGTAAACCGTTATTGGGTTAACGGGTAATTAATTATTTACGTAAAAGAGTATTTGCTAGTAAAATAAAGAAATGGACATGAAATTAGGTTTTTTTTTCTTCTTTTTCTTTTGCATTGCATGGAATTCTTTAGTTCTTATCAAGAAAAGATTATTTATATGTCGAATATGAACAATTCAAATTGGATTAGTAACGGTAGATTTTTATATATGGTTATTTAGAGAGAGAGTCCAGGTAATGATTTCAGTAAATTATAGTTTTAAAATCTATAAAAAATAATTACAGTTAATATTACGTGTCAAATTCTGATTTGATTTAAGAAGTAATATTCATAAATAGAAATAAAAGAAAAGAGTTATTATCAGTTAGAGAAATGGGACACGTGAGGTACAGGTGGCTGAGCAAAAATATGAAAGTGAAACAATAAATGATGAGGTTATTTCATGAGCTTACCTTTTATAAACAAATAATAATTATTGTTGCCTAAAATTATAAAACTAATGATATCGAAAAAACATTATTTAGAGAAGATATGTTGGTGTTTATTAGATTGGATGCATGTGTGTGTTTTCTTTCTTGGCCTCGTGTGCTACTCTACTTAATGTTCCTTTGACTCAATTATTATTTGGACCAACCCTCACATCCCATGCAATTTTATTTATTATTTACCTAATTATTATTATGTTTGCACTAATATATGAATTAATAATTGAAACTACTATATTATATAAAGTTTAAACACTATTTTCTTCCTTCATTTTTCCATTGTTGTCAAAAGATTGAAGTTTCTTGTTGCTAATGCTATCTCTTCTTACCATTAGGGAACAAACCCTAATAATAACAAGCATAGTACTATAGTATTTATTTATAGGCCAAGGAAGTTATGTCATAGGAAATTATAGTAACATGGCATTTACTGTTGCATTTATATGCTCTATTCAATCAAATATCAAAAGCAAAACAGACCCTCTCCTCTCTATTATCCCTATAGAGAAGAGAGGTGAGGTAAAGGCTCTTTAATGCATTGCACTTAATTATGGCTACCAATACATCTTTGGTGCCATCATTTGTACTTGGAAACACTATATTTATGATTTCATTATTTGCATCAATATTTATATATGGGTACTAATACGAGGCACGCTAGTGTGTTAGTACGCCTCTCTCTTTTTTTTTTTTTTCATTTACCAACCTCACATCAAATATTTTTTGTACTGTGTATGTGCAAGACCAATGTGTAGATATGTCAGTTTGTATTCTATAACTAGCATTTAATTATATATATTCTTCAAGTCAATAATAGAATTATCAATAAAAAATACATTCAAATTTCCTCCAAAAATTTAATATAGATTTAGTAAGAAATAATTGAATTTAAAAACAGGAGCAAGCTAAAGCAAACAGAGATGGAATGTGAGTACTTGAAGAGATGGTTTGGATCACTAACAGAACAAAACAGGAGACTACAAAGAGAAGTAGAGGAGCTGAGGGCGATGAAAGTGGGACCTCCAACTGTCATTTCTCCACATAGTTGTGAGCCTCTTCCTGCTTCCACTCTTACTATGTGTCCTCGCTGTGAACGTGTCACCACCACCACCAGCACCTCCGCCACCGCTGGCCCCACCAAAACCTCCACCGCTGCTTCTACCCCAGCCGCCACCTTGTCTTCTAAAGTTGCAACAACGCCCTGCCAATCTCGTCAATCTTCTGCCGCTTGTTAATTAATTACTCTTTTGTGTAATCATGAAAAGTTAATTAATTGCTCTAAACCAAAGGAAAGGAAAGAAAGAAAAAGAATGTTCATAGCAGTTTACAACAAAATCTATGCTTGTTGATACTATATGCTCTCATGTATATGGTGTCTCTAAATTATGGATAAATTTATTTTTTAGTTTTTTTTCCCCTCAATCAATTGTTTTTCATTGCTTGAGCTATATATATGTTTAATCAATAAAAAATTAATCATATATCTTCATTAATCAGATTACAAATTGATATTACCTCCGTTTTTATAAGTTGTTTACATTTTCGTTTTAATGAGTTGTTTAGATTTCCATTTATAATAAGTTTTATAATTGTTTATTATTATTTTTTTATTGGTATTGGTGAAAAAGTAAATTTTTTAAAAAGTTAGTAATTGTTTATTATTATTTCTGTATTGGTATTGGTGAAAAGTGAATTTGTATTGATATTGGTGAAATAGTGAATGTAAAAAAATGAAAAAACAGAGATAGTACATCTTAATGTAAATCTTTACACTTTTAAGTTTCAAGTGAATTCAGTTAACTTATTAAAAATACGAGAAAAGATAATTATTTCAATATATAATATCAAAGTAAACTATAAATATAGTTTTCTCCAAAAAAAAATATATAATAATAATAAACTATAAGTATAAAAAAGTAGCATCCAACTAAAAACAATATATACAATGGTAATATTCAACATAAAACTAAATAAATTATCCAAATTATTGTTCAGGTGCGGTTTTCTTAAATTCTATAAATAGTAAGGTGAGAGAATGTTTTTTAATTAATTTAGTGGTCTCATTGTGAAAGAAATACAGTTTCGAAAATAATTAAATAATGTAAGACTTGCTTACAGCAAGAGATGTAAAAATAAGAAATGTAATCTCGCTCTTTAATAAATAACGTAAAAGCAGATATTTCAAGTTGGATTCATTTATTAAAAAAAAAAAAAAGAAGAGTTGGATTCGTTGCATTCCATGTCACAATATTTGCACAATTTAAGCCTCTTCCTATTTATGTCTCTTCTCAGGATAAATTCATGATATTAGTTGCATATGTTTTTTCATCGGTTTGAACGTTTTTGGTTTAGTTTCCCATTTTCCACAATGTGAAAATGCATTTCTTCTAAAAAATGTAGAATTCGTTAAAATAACATGTAAACCGTATACATTACTGGTTTTCTTGCTTAAACTATAAGTCGATAACTTGTTTAATTAACAGTGCAGTCTTTGTAGAATTCAACTGTTTTACTTAAAATAATGAACATATGCACGAGTCTAGTCTTTGGTCGGACATTTTTAACAACGTTTTATGACTTTATTTGTATACATATTCAACGTTGTTCTATAATAATAATAATATGTTAAAACAAAGGTCTTATTACGTACAATTTGTGTGATAGGTTGGTTATTTAATAAAGGAAAATTTACTAAAACATTAGGTTGTGCTCTAGTGGTCATTAAGTTTCGAGTTTGGTTTTTGTCAACCGCAATATCAGCACTTATTTATTTAGTGCATAGGAGCGGGCTAATAAAAAAGGCTCCATTTTTTAATTTGGCTTTAGGCCTTATAAAGACTTAAGCCGCTACTGCTTAATAATTATGTCAAAATCAAGTAACTTAAGTATTTTTTTGACTTTTTCTTTTTTTTTTTTAGTTAACTTTTTGAGATGAAAATTTACTTATTCTATTATTATAATCTTATTAAAGTACGTTTGAAATATATGTTAAAATAAATTGAACGTTGGATTGGAGATGGAGAGTAGATATAGTAAAAATTGGTTATGTATTAATAATTGATTAAAAAATAAATTAAATGAAAAATAACCTATATGGTTGGGTGTAATGGGGAAGTCTTTTGACCTGGATTAGATCTCCATACATGTTAAGTTTTCACTGATTAAAAATTAATAAAAATTAAATTTATTTGCTGTTAAAAAGAAATCGAAGTTGGTGATTTGGTTGGGGTAGAGATATGGTATAATCATTTTAATTTTAAATAATTAATTAATTATTGGACAAATTTTGGGGCCTATTTAAAAAAATTGTCATTTAACCTATTAGCTAAATTTAAGGCTAAGATGTAGAGGCCTAATCTAGCCGGTCCCGTTATTAAATCAACCTTTGACGCTCTTAGATTATATTATCCTTAATTTTATCAAGTGTCGTATTCTTAAAAAATATCCCAAAATTTTAATAGTTTAAAATATTTTAACAACTGAATAGAATAACAATATAGTATAATATTGCTAAAGTTGGAAGATTTAAGAGTAATCATGTAAAAAAAAACGTAACTAAATCTGAAAGAATTGCACTCTATTTTCTCCAATATATGCATTATTTTGTGTGTATAGAGCCAATATTATGATAGAGAGAGAGAAAAAAAAAAAGACCATTGGGAGAAACAGACGATTGATGGAAACCAAAAAACATAGTGAAGGCTGATTTCAAAAGCTATGAGCACAAAAAAATTTAGTAGCATTAATTCATTCCGCCCACCACCAATCGATTATCCCACTTTAAATGAAACTTCTTGACCCCCAAATCAGCTACTTACTTGACCCAGTCAAAAGGAGGAGGAACCCCAAGTTATTGATTAACTGCTCTCACTGTTAAATTTGAGTCAAATGCATCCTTGAAAAAACATGCTACATTATTCAAAAGTAAAAGCAAACCCGTTGAAACCCTTGAAAATAGTAGTAACTCGATTACGGGTTCAATTTTGACCTTTGAAATAAAAAGGTAATCTAACCTCAATTTGTAATATAAAATTATTCTAACTTATGAAAGAGTAATAAAAAGATAATCCTAACTGGTTTTCAATATATTATAAGGATAAAAAATATAATTTTTACTAAATTTCACTTAAGATACCTTAACTTTAGATAAAAGATATATTTCTCATTTTGATCCCTAACTTGATAATTGAACATATTGTATTTTTCATAATAATTTCTTTTGGTAAATAATAATAATAATAATAATAATAATATATTATTATTATTATTACCACTTCCATTTTCAAAAAGTTGAGACTTCACACTATTCACCTTTTTTTTTCTATATAATTTTCTTCTAATTCTACCCTAACAAACTCATATCCACTTAATTTATTAAGTTGACCCCACATGTTTTTCACCACTAACTCACATCAAATCAATATAAAAAGTGGACCCCATATGCACTAAAATCCAAATTTTTTTACTAAAAGACAAGACCCAAAATTATTTAAATACACACAAATATACTAAAAATCTTAATATTTTGAAAACGGAAGTAATATTATTATTGCTAATCTATCACTAAATTACTATATATACCATTTTTGAAAAAAAAAATCCGACGATATACAACAATACAATTCACCACTTGGAAGAACAAAAAATTAAATTTATGCTTTTTACTCATGATATAATATACTAAATCAATTAAAAAAAAAAAAAGAAAACAATTAAATAGGATTATGTGAGAATACATTGGAAAAAATATTAAAATTGTTCAAAATATTAAAAGTTTTAAAATTTTATTAGTTTGGTGTATGACATATATTCCGTATTTCGGGGTTTATTTTCACCAAAGGTATACTCCATATTTTTTTTCGGAATAATAATAATAATAATAATAGTTGTTGAAATCTAATTACTATTTACCTATTAGTAAATATAATATTTATCTATTTTAATAATTAAATTTGATAATTAAAAAATTATAATTTTTATAGGTGTTCATTTTATAACTATATGATTTGAATTAAAATATTAAAAAATTATTTATAATTTTAATTAATTAATTGAAATTATTATTATTATTATT
>CATIWJ010126878.1:0-21340 GCA_949640765.1 Croton laevigatus | reverse complement strand
TTTATTTAAGATTTTCCACTAATTAATTCACAAAATATTTGTCTTATAATATTTATCTCAAAAATCAATTTCTAATATTTATTTTGATCATATTTAATTTAATCATAGCCTTTAATTAATTTATTAACACCCCAAAATTATTTAATTTTAAAAATAAAATTAATTTATATTTTAATTAGATATTAGGACGTGATTGAAGAGGAAAAATAAGTTTTGAGCCATTATCAAATGAAAACAGTAAGCGGAAGGACTTAATTGAAGACGGACGAAAACTTGAAGGAACATACGGTAATTTTCCGTCAGGCGCGCGCTCTACCGAGGCGCTGCGGATGGAACCAAAACGACAGGCGAGGACGCACGGGTGGCACGCCAAACGACGCTGTGGCTGACAAGCAGACTGGGTTGGTTCGGATTTTTTTGTGTTTTTCTCTCAATTTTTGACATCTACCTAAAATTTTAGACACTCTAATGACTCTTCAGATGTTAGGGGTCATTTTATATACCATATTACATTATTAATTTTTGTATCTTAGTTTCAATTATTTTAATTTACTATTTACTTTTTGACAAATTCACTAAATATCAAAAATAAATTTCATTTCTTGTCTCCCACTTATTTCCCACTATTTTCATCAATAATTATACTTCAATTATGGTATGTGACAAATTTAAATTTTACTTGTATTAAAATTTAATTACAATTTACTTTTAATCCATTTTTATCCATATTTTTTTCATTTAATTGTAAACCCTTCAAATTATATCTTCAATATTGGATAAAAATGTCACAATTATTTATTTAAGTTTGTCTCTAAAGAAATCTGAATTTCAATTGAAATTTTGACACTTAATTTACTTGATTTTACTAAATTTTTACTTAATTTTCAAATTAAATTAAATAGATGTATCTTTGTTTATAAGAGTTTACCATTGCCTAAGGGTTTACTTCATTTTTATCATATTTATACTTGGTTTAATATTTTACTATTTAACTAGAGTAAATTTTAAATTTACCGTTTTACCCTATTTTACCCGGTGTGGTAAAAATTAACTAATTTTCAAAACCTAGCAAATTTATACTCAAAATAATTATCACAATATCTAGATTACATATTTAAATATTCTAAAACTAAATTCCAAACTTATAATTTTTCGAGAGTCAAAATGACTAATATGTTTTCGGAGTAAAAAAAAAATACTATATTATACTTAAAATACCAATTTATTTAATCTCATTATTTTCTAAACATTCAATTACATAAATTTTTCATAAAATAATTTATTACTAAAATTTAATATAATTTATTTTTCATTTAATCTAATATTTTGGTAAACTATAATTTGATCCTTTAAGTTATTTATATTATTCAAGAATTATTATTTTTGGCTGTTACAAGATCAACCCACTAAAGATCAAGAAATACCATTGTACTTCCAAGATATTGCACAACATCAAGAAAGAAATTAAAATAGTGTATACAAAATTCAAACTGAATTGGCTTATGAGTACCTATCAAAAACCAGTGAGCAATATCCATTTATACAGCAATTTTGAAAAACATAATCATATAAATATGATAATCGATATATTTTCAGAAAGAGGTAACTATAAGCCTCCTTACTCGTTTAAAGACTAGACCCGCAGTCGGACATGTAGTTGGCCAAGAAAAGAGCTGCTCACAGCCTAATAGAGAGGTTGTCCTTAGCGACCTCCAAACGTCTTCTCCACTCAACTAGAGTTAAAAGCACGTCTTGACTCATTCTCCCCAACGAACTCGACCTCAAGATGTATTTGACATTGCTATTGACTAATTACAAACTACACATGTGACGTCTCTTATGGCGACCCGTGTGAATATGACCCATACCTCTCAATAGTGAACCTATAGTGTCCAGACCCTACTGTCCAATGTAGAGCCACTGTGTATTAAGCCAATATAAATACCCAATCCAGTATGTCTACAAATGTATCTAGTAATTAATTATTAACCAAACAAGAAAAATAGGAACTAAAATTGATTTTCGTATGTGAAGTTGTATCATTCCAAGCATGAAAATTCACTTACAAATGAATTCTACATTTATAATTCATTATTTGGAATGGCAGATATTATTTCCTTAGCAACAGTGTAAAAGAGAAGGATTTAAGCATAGTTATGAAATGCACAACTCAGACCCACCTTTTTTAGCACCAGTATAGAGATGCTATTTGTGATAAATAAATTGAAACAATTCGATCTCCTCATCCACAGAAAATGATCCTCCTGTATATCTTTTTGTGATGTATTATCCCCATTTCTCCTTTTTCAGTATGATAGAAAACAATAGCAAATAACATTGATAAGTCATACAAATCAACCAATAGACCTACATTATATCTCAGATCTATAACAAAGAGCACAGAGAATGAAATAAGCCAAATGGTTCAAAGGAATTCATAAGTTACCTTTAATGATTTCAGTTAGAGGAAGGTGATGAAGGTTCATAACGGTCGATCGATTATTCTGTGGTGAAGTAGACCGAACTTTTCCAGGTACTATCACAAATTGAAACCATTAAATCAATTGAAAGAGAAGACTTGTTCGGTGGATAGTGTGGCAGCGGAATAGAAGGTAGAATTCAATCGGAAGAGGATCATTAATAGATGAAGAGGGAAGTAATTATGGTGGATATACATAAACAAAAACAAAAAGAACGATAATATTAGTTAGAAAGAAGAAGATGGGAGCACGTAGGTTAGAAGATAGTAATTAGGATGGTCGCTAGTTTTGTCATAAATCTTAAAAAAAAAAAAGGTACTAATTTTGTCAGAAAACTTAAAACAAAAAAAAATATTTTTGGGCTGGTAGTTTTGTGTTTTTCTCAATAAAGAACTATTTGACCCGTCCTATCTAGTTTTTTGTTTCTTTATCTTTCCCTATCAAACGATGTCGTTCAGAACCTAATGCTCAAAGCACGTGAGCGAAGTTCCTAAACGATTGGATTCCAATTTCCGTACAATCTCATTAGTGGAATTCCTATAACCTCCCCAAAAAACAACCCGTAAGTACTTAACAAATTTCTCAGTTTGATGATTGACCTCGTTCCTTCAACTCAGTCATGGCCATTCGATTCAGATTCAGGAGCTCAGTGAATTTTGACTCGGTTGACATCGAAGGCAAACCTTCAATTGCAATTGGAGATCTCAAAGCAAAAATCCTCGGTCGGAAGAAACAGCATATCAATCAGGATTTTGACCTCGTTTTCTCTGATGCCATAACCGGTAAAGGTATGCTTCCTCCTTTTTATTCCTTAAAAATTGTTTTGTATTCTTGCTATTCTTTTGTATTCGGAGGCTTCATATTGGTTATAGCGGTGGCAATTCATTGAATTTGATTTCTAGCTACAAATGAAGTTTGCTATAATGTCCGGAGCAGATACCCTGGCTGAATGGAGTTTGTTATTATCAATTAGTTGTATCATATTTGAAATATAGCTACTCTATTTGTTTCTCCTCTTGTTCAATTCTCCTGCAAAATAATTGTTGAATGTATTTTTTGTTTCGCAGTTGTTGCATAATTATTTTATATATTTAGTTTCTATTAAGTTCATGTCTTTTGTCTCCCATTCTGAATTTGGATCCTATGCAGAATATTACGATGACAATTTTCAACTTCCAAGTGGTTCCAGTGTGATTATCAAGAGGGTGCCTGCAGGATCAGTGCACCCAGATACGTAAGTTGATCATTCTTTTAGAATATTTGCTTTTTCTGGAATATGTGTGCCTTATCTTATCTGATATTGGTACTCTACAGGACACAGGTTGAATCGCTTGAGAATCTTAGGATTAAAGAAGCGAATGTGGTTAAGACCTCAGTCCCATTGGTATGTAGCTGATTTTCATCTTGTTAATTGACCAGGTCCTTGAGTTGTGCTTGTTATCCACCAAGTTAAACTCTCTCTTCTCAGCTTTGTTATGAAAGTATGTCTGCAATTGTATATAGTAATTAATTGTTAACCAAACAAGAAAAATAGGAACTGAAATTGATTTTCGTATTTGAAGTTATAATTCATTCTTTGGAATGGCAGTTATTATTTCCTTAGCAACGGTGTAGAAGAGAAGGATTTAAGCATAGTTATGAAATGCACAGCTCAGACGCACCTCTAGTGTGTAAAACTGATATGTCCTTATGTGAATATCTTTCTTAAACAATAGCCTCTTAGTAGAGGCACATGCCTTTTTTGCACTTTGGTGCAATCCTATTTCTTCTGTCAATAGCAAGTCACATAAGGTTTTCTTTTGATATAAAATTATTTAGCTACAAATGCTTTCATAAAATAAATAATAAAATGCAATACAGAACCATGAATATACTCTACAGCCTAGCTATTATTTCCCCATAGTGCTCACCTCCTGCCGCCAAGCCTTCAATTTGTCAACCAATACTTGTTATCTATTTACTGTCTTTTCTTTTAAATGTTCTTGATTCTACTCCCTTTTCTTTTAATCTAATATACTAACCGTGTTTTCAGTGTTTTATGTGTTTTTTCCCCATTGTTTTCTGATATCTTGAAACATAATTTTTAGATTTGTGTTCTAACAAATGTTTTTTTACTTTTCACGCATCACCTGTCTTAGGCGTGTGCCTTCGCCCAGAGGCCAATGCCTAGGTCCCAACTGTCCTTTCCGCCTTAGTGTGCCCTGTTTCTTTTAATTACTATAACCTTTAGACTGGAAAATACGGAGTTCCTTCAGCAAATATAATTGCATACATGTGCCTAATCTTTTCAGTAACTACTTCCTCAGATTGTCGTTGCTGTTTCTGTGACATGCATCTTATTTTATTTACATTACTTGTGCTATATTGTAAAACTTTGGTAAATAATTTGAGAACCATTGGTGATTCAAAATCTGAACAGCTATAATTTTGTCACAGAATGTGGAAATTGACAACTTTGATGATTTTGGGGTTGAATTATGTCCGATTATTGAGGCAACTGAATGTGGCTCTGATCTTGATGTGGATAAGAAATTTTGCTTCACCAATGACCAAGCAGATACTGTAGATCCAAGGTATTACACTTTTCCCTTCTGTTTTCTTGTTTTTGTGCAAAATTTGGTTTATGGTTATTGTTACATTTGCATATTTAGTGGATTGCTCTTCAATTGCTTGCATTATTATTTTTTTGGCTTTTTCCTCACTCATATTTATGACATTGATGCAGATCTTTTGAGATGCCTATGGTAGAATGTCAGAAACTTGAAGCAAGTGAACTCAGTGAAGCTATTCCAAGAAGTATATATGCTTACTTACACGTCTCTTAAATTTAATCCATCTTTCCATTCAATATGATGTTGTTTCTTTTTAGGGTCTTTACATATTGGTGACAAAGAGGATTCATCTCAGATAAATTTAAAGCCTGGTAACGATGCATTTACAAAGCCAGAGTAAGAACCAAGAAGTGGCTTTTTTATTTGTCTTTTTCTTTTTTTCATCACTTTATCTATAGATCTAATTAATTAATGCTTTATAATATTTGAAGGGTGGTCATTGCCAATCCTGAAGACACAGAAAATGTGAATATGCCAGCTGAGCTGAAATGCCCTGTTTGCAACACATTTTTCAAGGAAGCTGTGATGATTCCTTGTTGTCAGCATAGTTTTTGTAAGAAATGTAAGTCCTTTTTTTTCTCAGTTGTCTTTTTGACTGCTTTTTTTTCTCAATGTTGTTGGGTTAAGAGCTGCAGATGTATATAATCCATATAATTTTCCAACTAACCAATTTTTCATTATCTACTGTTACATTTATGAGCCTGGTGACAATCTATAGATATTTTGCCCACGGTTTTGAATGTCAGCTTCTTGAATCAAAGTCTGATACCTCTAGGCTTTTCAGTGTATTTGGCAAATTTAGTTGTTTGAGTATCATTTAGCTGTTTGAATAGCTGCTACTAGTTAGTAATAGATATTTACGAAAAGGGTAAAAGCTAAAGGGGTTAGCCTTTTATATAACTCTATATAAACAGCTTAAAGTCATCTCAAAAGTTACTTTACGGAACGCTACAGAAAATAGCTTATTGCTTTTTGACTAGTCAAAACGCTAAAGGCTACTTCAAAAGCTATTGCCCAATACTTTATTGGTGCATGTTTGTTTCTGATATATTGTTAATTTTATTGTGAATCGGGGTGCAGGCATTTTTACAGTGCTTATTGAGAAGGGAAGATGCCCCAAGTGTCACTCTAACAAATACAGAGCAGAAAATTTACTTCCAAATGTTTCTCTTAGACAAGCAATCAGACATTTCCTTGAATGTCAAAATCCAATGAAGAGTTCAGATAATGCTTTTGGATATGCTCCAGGTGGGAAGTCAATTCTTGTTTGCTTTTATTCAAATCTTTCAATCCCATTAATCCTATGGTGAAAAGGGAGCATAATTATTTGATCATCTAAACTCAGATGGAGAATCTGGAATTCAAGCAAAAGAAATGTCTTGTGTGGCAAGTATTCACCAAAAACAAGCAGACTCAACACATTCTCCATGTACTACTGGAAGGGGTTCCAATTCAAAATCTGCTGTTGGTAAATCATCTTTTTCAAATAAGTTTAAACAAATAGATGCTGAAAAGCATGGTTCTAGATATCATGTTGATATGGCAAGAGGACCTGACGACTTGGTTGCTGATTTCCAAGGAGAAAATGAGCCTGTGCATGTAGAAGGTATTATTATATTAAATTTACTACCTTTGAGCTGAATACTTTGAGTTCTTATATGCTTTATGAAGTTCACTTCTACTGTTGGTTTGCTTCTCAATTTCACTTCAGCTGAGTCATTTATCAAGAAGGAAAGGACATCTCGGCCCAGTACTTCAGGTAAATTTACCTTGTATTCGGTTGACCACTTGTCCGCAGCTAGTTTTACCGTCTCCTTTCTGAAGAACTATCACTTCATTTATCTCATGTCTTTTGAATAATCCAAGTTGAATTGATAGGTGTAGACAGGAGTCTTCTGGAGACAGGATGGCATAGAAGGGTAATACCCATTGGCTGAATTTATTTTGTATTCATATGATGTTTACCATGCAAATAATAATTGTCATCTTAGGAATGTAATAACGAAGTATCTTGTTGACATCAGGGGGATCGAACATGTTACTTTTGTGGATCTCCTGATCATTTTGTAAGAGACTGCCCAGCTGCCTCAACTCCACAGCCTATGCTTCAGACAGGTAAAAATGATGGCCGTTTAAAAGCATTTAAGAACTGAACATTTGTGCATTTTCTGAAGAATTTAGATATATAAAAACTCTAGAAGTATTTTACATGTGATATGACTTGCGCAACTTTAGGAACCGACTCAAACCCAACCCAAAACCAATAATTTGCTGTGGATGAAATTGGAACACATGGTTTGAATTTATAAGATTAATGACTGGCTTGTGTTTTTCATGTACGCTGGTTGTGAATATCAGGAAATGGCATGTTTCCAGGAGCTATGACAGGTTATTTATCCCCTTACTGGAATGGGACTCCCTTCCCTCAGGTCAGGCCCTTTATAAACCCGTATGGCAATCCTTTTGGTGCAACCATGATCCCACCCTCAACTTTTCCTGTTCCCACTTTTATGCCTCCTATGTTTGGTGGCTTGGCTCCCTATAGGTATGCTCAAGTTTGGTAGCTATTTAATATTTATTGATGTTGCGTCTGATTGATAGACATCTGTGATTTCAACCAACTTGTACCCAATAATTTATGCTTGTATACATAACAATTAACTCTTAAGGAGTTTGTGGTGATTTTACAAGGATGGGATGTGTGGCAGCCCCTGTGGGACCTAATTCAGAGTGGCATCTTGGCCACAAAGAATGTCAGGAACTTCAAGGCTATAAAAAGAGACAGAAGCTTTCAAATAATAATTTTGGAAGGTAAATGACAGTAATATCAAGCAACTTGTAATCTATGAATGATAATTGTGCATATGTTGTTGTTTTGATTTATTACTCTCTAATTGCTATTGTGCCCCCGAGCACACTCCTTTACCGTTCTTTGAGGTCATCTTTTCATGATTGAACCTCAAAAATTATAATATTTTTCGTTAGTTATACGAGGTGTTCCATGATATCTTACTTTGCTGGATATTTTTCCTGTGGAAACTTGTATGGAGACTTTTCATTTTAATGGATGCGTTTTGGCTTACCAGGGGACAAATTTATGATGGTGAAGATGACCTTTTAAATAAGAGGCATTATACTAATGAAGCAAAGAGTTCGTGTGGCACCAAATCCACCCGTGAGAGGGAAGAAAGTATAGATCACTCTAAGGACATGTTTACTGAAAGGCCACGTTGGAAACATCAACTCTCTACTCATTTTGATTATGAACCAGATAGATCAAGTTCAGAAGTAGAAGATATGCCCAGTAGTTCCCACAGGCTCGGTCAAGAGCGGAAGAAGCATCTGCATAGGCACTCGAGGAGCTATGATGGTGGCGATTCTAGTCATAGTCACCATCACAGTAGCAGAAGTAATAAATCAAGTGATTTTAAGAGGAAGAGAGTAGATTCTGATACCAAAAGAGATGAGAAGAAACATCATAGCCATTCAGAATCTAGTTTAGAACCAAGCTTATCCAATAATCACAGAACACAACGGGAAGAGAGAGATTCTGCTCATGGGTCAAGGCATTCTAAGCACAATTCAAGGTCTGTGCATGAAGAGCAGAGTAATGAAAGGTGGCGGATGGTAAGCAGATCAGATGTCGCTAATGAAGATGACTATCATTACTATAAACGGAAAAGACACTAATCAAAGTGTGAACAGGACTAAAATTTGAGGTAAATGTATGCAGGTTGCTGGTCTCAACTTAGACAATCAATCTGGTACCGTTAGCATTTCATTTTTGGTAATCTGTATCAGCTTATTACTAGCATGTTTTACAATCTTTCTAAATTGATTTAGATTATGGGGGGTTTTAGGGTATCCATTTGGGCTGACTAGGCCTGTTCTGATCTAATATGAATTCTCCTGTTGGTTTTGTTGATACAGATTCTAGTGAGTGGTCAGCTTTTGGAAGTAGCTTCTGGGAATTGTAATTATTAATATAACTGCTTTACTAACGCTGCGTATTTTTTAAGCTTCAACACTGGAGACTTGCGAACAGATGTCTTGACGAGGAGTGCAATTGTTAATATAATTTAGGGTTGGACGCTTTATGCTTTGCCCAAATGTTTCCCGGACGCTGTTGAAGCTCGTGAAGGTACGTTTTTCCGTTCATAGTAATCACCGCAAGCTCTTGCTTTGTGGGCATTGATACCCGGTTTAAGCAATTTTGAGCCTCCTAAGTTCCTACTTACCATTGCTAATAAGTTGATAAAATTTTTTCTACAAAGGGGTTGATGAAATTTATTTATAAGTAATTTTTAAATAATAAGCCTTTTGCTAATCTACTTGCTAAAATTGAGTTTTAACTAATACATGCGCTTTGCTAATTTACTTGATAAACATTTTTCGGAGAGCAATCTACTGAATAAACTTTATTTGTAACTTATAAGAAGTTTAAAGTAAATATCAATTCTTTTTGTTTATTTTTGACTAATAATAAATACTAAAAGTTTGAATGAGAGCATTTAATTTAGTTATTTCATGCAACAAATAGTTGTTTTATATCAATTGCTAATGTGCTAAATTTTGAAACTAATCCACCAATGTTTAAAGCATCTCCGATACAAAATTGAATTGCTTCAAGCCAATTAGAAAAATGACAAAAAAAAAAAAGTGGTGATATTTTTAGAGCAATTATTGTTAATGCCAGAGCAAATAATTGTTAAAGGCAAAATTGTTTTATCTTTGTTAGTTATTTAGCTATTTATACAACTTACAATGAGGATAATTTTATCCGAAATCAAATATGTGCTCTGGCATTAACAATATTTGCTCTGGAAATATCATTATTCGAAAAAAAAATATTTAAAAATTTTCTCCAAATTGCTTCAATTTAATTGCCAATTAGAAAAATGACCCAAAAAAAAATTATTTGAAAATTTTTTTCAATGCTAATATTTATTTGATCGTCAAGTTGACTTGTCAATATATATTATTTATCAGATATTCTATTTTTTTGAGAGTCTACCGGATGATATCTAAATTAATATTATTATTATGTGGTTGACATTAAATCGTTGGCTTGAAATAGAGGGGAAAATACATAATGAAAGAGGAGAAAATACAGAATGAAAGATGATGCATTTGAAAGAATTTTAAGTAAAATTTTGTAAATAACCGTTTAAAAAACTTAGTCGCTATTACATTTTATTCAATTGACATATTAGATAAATTATCGTTAACATAGGAGATACTTTAACATAGGAGATACTTTAACGTTTATTTGATTGTGAAGTTGATATGTCAATCAATGTCGTGTATTAGACTTATTTTTGGATGGCGTGTTATTCAAATGTTGATATATATATATATGAGCGAAAGGGAGGATATCAATTTTGGAAAAATACTCCAATAAAATTTATAAGAGGTTAAAGTTGTTTTTATATAATTGTTTATATTAATTAATTAAATTTAAATTATATCCTAATAAAGGATATTATTTTAATTATTAATTAATTAAATTTAAATTATTTTTTAATAAAAAATATTATTTTAATTATTAATTAATTAAATTTAAATTATATTTTAGTAAGGAATATATATATAACATGTGTTTTCATTTTATTGACTTTTTTCTCTTTTCGTTTTTTCAAATTAATTGTTTTGTCCTTTTATTTTAAAAAAATTATATTATTTTTTAATTTTTCGTCGAAAACGGTGGTAAATATTAGGTGAAGTCCCAAATCAAAAGAGAATTAAACTGATTTAGTTTGGCTACTAACTCAACTACTTAACTTAGATTTGCATATTCTTATATTAGATTTGCATATTCTTATATTTCAAGATCTAAAACTAATTTTATAGTTAAGAGGAATATCAAAATAATACATCTCAAAAATTGAAATTAGAAAATTAATATAAATATTTAAAAATATAATAAAATCAAATAATGAGTGATTAAATGGGCAATCATGTTCAACACACGTAAAAAACGCTAGTTCAATTTTTTATTTTCTTTTCTTTTTGGTATTTACAATTTAATAAGTAATCAATCACGTAATAATTTTTATGTGATCATCAAACAGAAACAGTCCACTCTTGTGTTGGAGATATTTTTAGAGCATCTTCAATCAATCTAGAAGTGGATTGCTATAATTTTATGGGCACATTTAGGGCTGCACAAATTTGGTTCGGTTCGAAACTAATGAACCAAACCATAAACCAAATTTTTTTACGAAAACCGAATTATGTAAGAGAAAACCGAATGCGAACCGAATAATTTGGTTCAGTTCAGTTTCGGTTAAAAATCGAATGTGCGATATGTTTTGAATTAAACCAAAAATTCGGTTTGGGTTAGGTTATATATCTGATTTTTTAGGGCTAGATTATGTAATTGGTTCATATGCAAATCGACTCGTATGGTAATAATTTGGTTCGGTTTGGTTCTGAAACTTGCCAAACCGAATTCTGAACCAAAAAATTTGGTTACTCCTTTCATTAAATCAATAACCGAACTGAATTTTCGGTTAACTGAATTTTTGGTTTGATTCCGGTTCGAAAACCGAATTTCGGTTTAATTTGTGCAGCCCTAGGCACATTGGAAAGATGAATTTTTTTTTTAAACCTTCTCTAATGCTACTATGTGTTTGATTGTCAAGCTGATATATCAATAACACTGTATAAAAGATTTATTAGATAATGTCCACGTTAAATATTATTTTGTGATTGGTTAAATAATGAATTGTGGGCTTAAAAAAGGGAAAATAAAAAGAAATGGAAGATGTTGCATACAGAAAATATTTTAAGCATTAATCTCTATAACTAAATAATGGTTTACATTTTCCATTTTATTGGATACATCAGATAGAATCCACATTCATAGTGCAGATACTCTTAGAGGATCTCCAATACTATGCAACTGACGTGTGAAGTAAAATGGAAAACATGAATGATTACATGGTGGAATATTTATTTATAGACATTCATGTTTATAAAATCATTTACAATGCACTATCTTCTATTTTTTTTTTCTTTTTTAGTCTACTATTTAATGTATATTTTCTTTTTCTTTTTTAGTTTACTATTTAATATATAGCCAATCACGTAATAATATTATAAAACCTCATGAATCCTAAGGATGTCTTTTTCAACCCCATATTTATACTATATATAAGTATGAAAATTAGAGGGCGGTCAAAGCATTCCTATAAAGCATAGTTCTTTGAGGATAAAATCAGCTCCTCAAAATTTCTTAATTAGTACTATTAATATCTATTTGGGAGAATGTTCAATTTGAGACTTCAATAATCTTATATGTTCATCTATTTTCTTGTTTTCTATAGTGTGCATTGAGAATTTTGTTCTCATTTTAAATTTTTAAATATTTAATATATATTGATAACCAAGTTCTCAGTATAAACTAGGGATAAGAATTGGTGAATTTGGTTAAAATAAGTTAAGATGAAACTATTTTGACTAAAAATGGGTGTAGGTTAGGATTATTTTGACCAAAAAAAAAAAAAAGTTTCAACTAACTAGATTGATAAATCATTGAAGTTGAAATACCAATTTCAATAATCTTTTAATTTAATTTCTATTTTGAATTATCCTATTCATATTTGATTTTTTATTTTAATTTAAATTTTATGAATGCAAAATATATTAATAATCTATTATGTATATAAGCAAAATTAATAAGAAACCAAATACTACCTTCAGTTTTTTCAATTGTTTACGTTTCCGTTTTTGGTAAATTTTTTCAATTGTTTACGTTTCCTTATTGGGTAAGTAGGTTTAATTGTTTATTATTATTTCTGTATTGGTATTGGTGAAAAAGTAAGTGTTGTAAAGGGTTGATAATTGTTTATTATTATTTTATATTGGTATTAGTAAAAAATAGGATTGTATTGGTATTTATATTTTTAAGGTGTAAAAAGATAAAAAAATTGGAGGTAGTATTTTTTATTTGACATGTCCCTTGGATGGGGTATGTGGTGTGCACTCATTGTGGCAGGTTACAATTGCGATGGGCCAATTATACTATATAACGGACGTTACGTTTTCATTAGGCGTCATGTTGATGGTATTGAGCCGCTGCCATGTTGAATGTAGTGTCACTAACTCACCATATGTCTTGTGCCTCTTTTCATTTATATTCGGACCTTTTAGCCAAAATAAACTAATCCAATTACTATTTTTCTTTTTTTTTTTTTTTAATGGCAATTGCTATAGTTAATAGTTATAAATAAACTACACAACTTTACACTAAAGTTTATTTATTTTTATTTGCTCAATGTCTTATTTAAGAAAAATTACTTAATAACTTAAATTAATTTTGTAGTCTAAAAGAGTTATAGTAATTTGATAATTTTTAAAAACATTTGTAATAAATTCGGTAAAAATATGTAGTATTTGAATATCTATTAACTATTAGTTATTATAAGCTACAATTTAAAAGAGTCATATATTTATAAAATGAATAGCTACTTAAAATATTAAATGGTAAACACATTTGTTTCGCAGCACGGTATATTATTTATACTAAATTTGAGCTCAATTTCAGTAATTTATAGTTTATAAAATTTATTTCTGTATTATAAATTAAATATAAAATACTAATTGATACTGTTGAATTTGCATTCATACGAAATTTATAATACAAATTTAATTTCTATGAACTGAACTTAAACTCAGATTAAACAACCTGCTGTGTGCGAATTGAAAAAAAAATTAAAATCATGAAGAAACGCCCATTCTTAAAAATGGAGAAGTACACTGCCATATATTATACAGTACTATATAGAATATGGAAATTAAAGGAAATTAAATTACTACGTTTAAAAAAAAAAAAAAAAAAAAACTGAAGTGAAAGTTCTAGTTATCTTTCGTCTTTATCTACTACTCCCTCCATAACAGAGAAAAAAAAAGCTCTGTCCTGGGACTCCTGGTCTTGTTAATATTTTTTCAACTTAGGAAGTTATAACAAACGCGCTAAAAATGCGCGTAATAGATTCTCAAGCTTGAATAGCAGCAAAACGCCTCCAAGGCCCCCAACCTCCCGCGTCCATGCAAAATCCCTACACGCCGCACCAGACGAGACCATCCTTTCGCTATCTATCCATCTTTCTCTCACTGTAATCTCTCTCAAAATTCTATTTCCTTTCCATTTTCCTCCCTTTCATTAATTTCTTTCTTTCTCTCCACCCTTTATTAAAAAAAAAAATCCACTACCAAACAACCAAAACCGAAACAGAAACGCCACTCTCTCTTCTTCCTGAAAAGCTCTCTCTACTTATTTTTAATATTATCGCCTTTCTCTATACGTTTCGCTCGGTCATTCACTCGCGGATTCGGTCGTTTTTTCTAGAATTTCTTCCGGTAACTGCATTTGCATTTTGTTGAATCGGAAAAGAAGAGACAAATGGCAGTTGCTTCGTCGGTATCGACTGCGGTTACCTCGTCGCCGCTTTACGTTGGTGACTTGCATCCTGACGTCAATGATGATATGCTTTTTGATGCATTCCGTGAGTTTAGCATTGTTTCTGTTCGTGTTTGTCGAGACTCGTCTACCGGCAGGTCTCTCTGTTATGGTTACGTCAACTTTCTCAATTTGGAAGACGGTAATGTATTTCTAATTATCATATTTTGTTTTTTGTAATTCTTATAGAAGTAATGCTGATTTTTTTTTTTTGATTGTATAGTTGCTTTTGTTTTCTTTCGGAATTATCTGTTTGGCTCACTAAATGAAATTGGAATATCTCCATTTATTTGAGCTGCGATTTTGTGTTTGAGATTGTCTGTTTGTTTGATGTGATTTTCGAAATGTAGGTGGAGGAAAAGGAAATCAGAGATTTGAGGTTTTATTAGAATTTTCATTTCTAAATTGTTTGTTGTTTATTTATTGTTCATTTAATTTTTGAATTTTGGAATTTCGCAAGTATGCTGTCGTATGCCTGTTCAGAGAATTTTCAGAGAGAGAAACTGAGCACTGACTACTTTTTCATTCTTCTTCTTCTATTAATTTTTTTTTTCTCAGATTTTATCCGTCTATATTAGCATTACATGGCTAATTGAGCTTTATACTGCTATAATAAACTATTACGACGGCTTGGTTGGTTAAGCCCAAAAAAATGTTTAACGCTAGGAAGGAATATGCCATTTGTAGATTGCTGATTTCATTTTGTTTGTGGCCTTTGGTTAATGTATATTGATTTGATTTGAGCCAGGAAGAAGTAACGCAAAACTGCGTTACTATTAAAGTATTAATAAATTTATTACGAAGAAATTGTATATAAAATTTGTTGATCCAAAACTAGTTGATTTCTTTGTTTCAATCAAATTTTATAGTTTATTGATGTTCTAGTATAAAATTGCTTGTTTAAGAGGAATATCCATATCAAGGAAGCCTGAAGATATATATTATAATGTAGGTTTTTATTGATTTGGTTTGAAGTTATACTCTATCTGTTTGGTGATGTTTATATGTTTTGAGGCCTTGCAATGAAGTTTTCTGACAGTTAAGAATGAAGAGGATAAAGTACCAAGTGTGTGTGTGTGTCAAATTCTCATCCTATATCTATCATGCAAAGAAATTTTTTGAATTTTGTAACTTATCCTTTATCTAATACTGTTCTCTTTGATTGACTAGCAATCCGGGCCATTGAGACAAAGAATCACACTGCATTGAATGGAAAGTTGATGCGGGTCATGTGGTCACACCGTGATTCTGTTGCAAGAAAAAGTGGAGTAGGCAATGTGTTTGTTAAGGTGCCTTTCTTTTCCTTAATCACAGATACTTCAAACTGATTGCTTCTCCTAGGATCCTCCTTTACGTAGCTTTGTTAGGAATATGCACTGATTAAGTGGTTTCTACTGCAGAATCTGAGCGAGACAATTGATAATGTGGAGCTTCAAGATATATTTGGTAAATTTGGGACGGTAATATCTTGCAAAGTTGCCACATTTGAGGATGGAAAGAGCAAAGGCCACGGCTTTGTTCAATTTGATTCAGAGGATTCTGCGAATTCTGCTATTGAGAAGTTAAACGGTTCCTTTGTTGCTGATAAGCAGATGTAGGTGCTCTTTTCTGTTTGCAGGTCCAAGCATTTCTTGTTCCTGTTAGTTTAAGTTTAATTTTGGCTTGAATCATGGTGCAGATATGTTGCGAAGTTTGTTAAGAAGAGTGATAGGGTTTTGTCTAGCCCTGATGCTAAATACACAAATTTATATGTGAAAAATTTGGATATTGAAATCACCGAAGAGGTTCTGCAGGAGAAGTTCTCTGAATTTGGGAAAATAGCTAGCTTGGTGATTGCAAAGGATGAAAATGGACGCTCAAAAGGATTTGGCTTTGTCAATTTTGTTAACCCAGAGGATGCTAAATGGGCCATGGAAAGATTGAATGGAACAGAACTTGGTATGTTCTTGCGACCTTAATTGAGAATATAGTATAATTACTTAGTATTGAAAAATCTTTTGCTTGAGTTGGTAAACTTTTGTCTGTATGTCCTCTTGTCTCAGTTCTCTTATGTTAAAATGTCTCTGTTGAGCAGGTTCAAAGGTTCTTTTCGTAGGAAGGGCACAAAAGAAAGCAGAGCGTGAACAAGTTTTGAGGCGCCAATTCGAGGAGAAGCGCAAGGAGCAAATCTTGAAATACCAGGTAGGCATTTGTTCTTTAACTTATGAAAAGTTAAAGATCTCAATCTGATCATTAATATGTCTATTTCATATGTTATGAGTGCCTAGACAGCAGTCAAATACATGTCATGCAACAAAACAGCTATAAATGATCAGCTTTGGAAGTGATCTGATATTATTATTGAATAAATCTTTTTATGATGAAAAGATATATAATAGATTGTCAACATTGTAAAAAGGAAAAAGTTATAGAATTATTATGAAATGATTACATCACTAAACAGGAATTACTTATTGGAGTTAGGTATCTGCTGAATTGATATAAGTGGGGAAGCAGCCAGTATGTTGTAAAAGTTCAGGAGAACAGAATAGGAGTTTGACAATCCAATATGTATACTTCTGCTATCAGAGTTTAGAAGCCATATAAATACTTAAAAGAAGCATATCAATCAAATAGTTTAAATTCAAGATGACATTGGTCTCAAACTTATGCATTCCAAATATCTCCTAACTGTCAAATCATTTCCACAGAATATTAGGAAATGTTTAGAAGTCGTGAGTAATAGTTTTTCTATACAATAAAGTGCATTCCTTCCTGAGCAAGTTATAACTGTACTTCTTGTTAAAAACAAATGGTTATAACTGTACTTAAATTGTAGGGCTCAAATGTTTATGTGAAAAACATTGATGATGATGTTTCTGATGAGGAGCTAAGAGAACACTTCAGTAAATGTGGCACAATTACTTCTGCAAAACTTATGAGAGATGATAAAGGAATAAGCAGGGGGTTTGGATTTGTATGCTTCTCCAGCCCTGAGGAGGCCAATAAGGCCGTGAACAGTTTTCATGGTAAGTTGAGAAGTCTGAATATGCATTCTGGTATCATTTATATTCAGAGCTATTCTTATTAAGTTGAGAAGTCTGAATATGCATTCTGGTATCATTTATATTCAGAGCTATTCTTATTATATCTAAGTATGGGTTACAGATTCAAGCTGGCAGCATTTTGGTTTCTATTTATTTAATGTACCCTCTCGGGTACATATCCTAGATTTTTTGAGAAATGAAGTTGCACTCGCTAGCTATGTATGATGATGAAAACAAGATTAGCAACACTCTGAAGAGCCCAGAGAGCTAATGTTCAACTAGCTTGTGGGTTCAATTATTTACAGGGTACTGATCAGGCAACAATCTGGCAGATTGTTGTGACCCTGACCTTAAATTCAATGTATGTGATCGTATGAAATTTTGCAGCCTTCATATATGGCAATTTTAGATGAGAATATATTGGAATGACTGCATCAAGTCAGAGGAATTCCAACTGTGAGAAATGACATCCATATGATGATCTGTATAAATATGTTGAAGTTTGTTATATTCGATTCAGAAACATCAGGAATATTTCTATTAAACTTCACTTGTGTGCTCTCAATAATGTTTTTGTTTTCTTACATATGATATCTACTATGCTTTAAGATTAGTCGATTCTCCATTTAAAATTGCCTATCGTGTCTCTTGCTTTGATGTTCAGGACACTTGTTTCATCGCAAGCCATTATATGTGGCTATTGCTCAAAGAAAGGAAGACAGACAAGTACAATTGCAACTGCAGTATGCTCATCGGATAGCTGGATTATCTGGACCCTCCAGTGCTGTTATTCCCAGCGGATATTCTCTTTACTATGCAACTCCTCCTGGTGTTGTTCCACAGGTACCTCAAAGGCCTGGGTTAATGTACCAGCCATTGGGTATAAGGCCAGGATGGAGGCCTAATTGCTTTGCACATCCAACGAGACCAACCTTCCAACCACCACAACTTCCATTTGTAAGTATTTCTTCTGTTCTAATACTCAATAAAGTCTCATTAAATTCACTATTGAAGTTGCATACCTACTTTTTATTTTCCCCCATCCATTGTTTAATTCTTTCCTTGGTATAACTACAAACAAGTTTCTTCATTATGTACTCTTTGTCGTTCAACTTGTTTTCCTTTGTTTTCATCCTTCTGTTTGGTAAACACTTCTGGCTTATAAGGGGCTCCGTGATATTTTTTATACAGGTGTCTAATACTCAAAGACAAACCAAGCAGAGTAGAGGGAGGGCAAATGGGCAAGTTCTTCCCCAGGGTGGTAATAATGTAGCATACGTTCAACAAACTGCACAACCACTAAATGCTTTAAAAGATTCAAGCAATCAGGTTTCATCCCTTGGTTTCTCCTCCTTTTTTTTTAATCTTGAAGTTCTATTCTAGCTTCATGTTATAACGGATACTAATTTAACACTTGACATATGCCTGAAAGAATTCTGCTTCTTTGGATGATGGGATGAAATGATGAAGCAAAATCACAATGGTTTTCTATAATTACGACAAGGATGTGTTAGAATGTCCTCCTTTAGAGGAGATGGCAGAGGCAGAGTGATTGTTAACTTTAATTTGTGTTGATGATTATAAATTACTCTTGTTCTTGCATCGAGTAATCCTAACATACGAGCCATTTTTCTGTAGCGTGCTGGGCAGGCTAAGTATGAGCCAAATGGTCGACCACGTGAGGTGAGAAAAGGGTCCGGAGTCTCATCTACTGTGCTGAAATCTGTCGGTCCTGTACCTCAAGAAGGATTGGAGATGCTGAGTAGCATGCTTGCTGCTGTTTCACCTGAAGAACAAAAGCAGATTCTAGGGGAGAGGCTTTACCCACTCGTCCAAAAGCACAAGGTAATATATGGTCCGTTTATCCTTTAATAATTAAATAATCACACTCAAGAGTCCTTCAAATAAATTCCTATATTACTTCAAAATAGTTCTCAGAATTATTAACAACGTACAGACTTTCTATACCAACTGAAAATTTAATACACTGTATGTTTCTGCCTGCAGCCTGATCTTGTTGCAAAGATTACTGGAATGCTTCTGGAGATGGACAACGCAGAATTACTTCTATTGTTGGAGTCCCCAGAGTCTCTGGCAGCCAAGGTGGAGGAAGCTGTGCAAGTGCTCAAGATCTCAAAGACAAACGTATCTGGTCAAGACACCCTTCATCCAAATTACCTTTCTGCTGAGGTTGCAGTCAACTGAATAATAATAAGATTAGGATTAATAATGTAGAGGTTGCGGAGCAGCTAAAACTTTTGTTAATAGACTAGTATTTCATTTTCTGCATTTCGAATGCTAACTTTACATTTTACAGCCAAGGATTTTGTCAGTTTCGTGGTGGAATATTATGTTTTGGCCGTTATAGAGATCTATCGGTAATTGAGGGTCTGGAAGGAAAGCTATCTTTTTGTCCCAGTAAAGAGCAACACTGTCAGCAGTAGCAAGAAACTAAAATTTTGAAACTAATTGGTCTTTGCAAATTTTTATTTATTTATTTTTTAAATTTCCTTTCGTGGCTATAGTAATTTCTGATTGGTTGATGAGTTATATTTGCTGTTGCTCGTGTAATTTCCAAAATGAACATAGCACTAAAATTTTTTAAATCGACAATCCAGTATATAAATTAAAAATTAAAAAATATAAATATAAACTAAAAATAGACTAAGTTTTTAACGAAATGAATTATCTACTTCTGTTAAAAAAAAAGGAGAATAATTGTGGGAAAAACCAATTAATATTTTTATTTTTCGAAAAGAGAATAATAAGATTATTTTTATTGTTACAATTATCCGAATGAATTCATTTAACGAATTGGTATTTTAAAATTTATTTACAAGTAATTCTAATTTTTTAAAAGGTACCCCGGGATGGGCGTGGGTGGGGATTCCCTGTTCCCCATTGGAACCCGCCCCAAGTAAGGAGGGAAATTTCTATTATTTTTCTACATGGGGTCGGGGACGAGGCATTATTTTCTCCCATTAGCAAAAATGGGGTAGGGATGAATTTTATACTCCCCGCCCCATGGGGATTCCATCTCCGATTTTATGGGGACCCGCTAATATATAATATTTTAATATATTAGATTTTAAAATTAATTAAATTTTTTTTTTTGTTGTTGTTAATAGATAATAGTAATATTAATAGGTGATAAAAAAAAATTATAAAATCCTACACACAGAGCTTCATCTTTCTTTAGCACTTCCGTTTGCTGTTTTTTTATACTTTTTGGTGTTCTTAGGAAAAAAAAAAAAAGTTAATTTAAGAAGAAGAAAAAGAGAGGCAAAGATGATTAGCCATGGGTTACAGTTAGTATATAATAAGGGGTAAATTTAATCGAAAGTACCTGAACTTTGGGGGGTCTTACACAAAAGTACCTAAACTTAAAATTTTCGTATAAAAATACCTGAACTTCGAAACAATTTGCATAAAAATGATTTTAGCCGGTTGCCTATCTCTAACCGGTTGCAAGCTGACGTGGCACCTGACACAGTCATTATAACTCAGCTTTTTCTCTCTCCTCTTTAATCTAAATTGGACTTATTTTAAATCTTTTAATATTTTAGGGACTATATCATAAATTTCCCTTTGATGTAATCTCCTCTCTCCTCTCTCTCTCTCTCTCTCTCTCTGCTAAAAAACCCCTTTCCTCTCCTCTCCTTTTCTGTCAATCGCAACCATGGAACCCGCCTAGCATGGCGATGCATAATGTATAATTTAAACTCAATGACATTATAAACATTGCGTACATTATCAAAT
>CATIWJ010126875.1:0-10203 GCA_949640765.1 Croton laevigatus | reverse complement strand
ATCTTTTCAATGTCCTTGATGCATATACAGATAGTCTCGTATCCCACTGACAATTTAACTTCTTTTATGTCATAAATGCTTTTATCATGCTCGGTGAAGAATTGATTAATTTCAAATCTGCATAATTTGTTTTGTTTACAAAAATGCAACTGAAAAATACCTGCACAATTTCAGTTCTGCACTAAATGAAAGATTTTATAGAATGAAAATGAAAACTTGCAAAAAAAGCTCCTATCTTACCCAATAATCTCAAAACTGCATAGCCAAAACAATCATCAAATGAAAAGAATCCATAATCATCAAATGAAAAGAAAATCCAAAACAATCAAAGAAAAAGAATTTTTTACCTCTCCAGTAGCAATTACAATCTCAGAATACATGAGATTAAGAGGAACGAACTGACATGGATTCCAAAAAATGTTGCAGGATTATAAACATTCATTTGAACTGAACAATTTGTAGTTAACATCTTCGTTGGTACTCCTGTTAAGTCGGATCCTACTCCAAAATAAAAACTATGCATAGTCATGCTCTGCAACAAAATTAAATATAAATTCATTAGAAAAAATGTACCAGAAATATAAAAATTGCAATCTGCCATGAATAATTTAATAAGAAAAGTTAAATCAAAGCATGAGAATTACCTTGACACTGATCTGAGGCTTAAAAGGTCTGCTAGCTCCCCAAATGATCAAGCAAAACAAAGAAAATAACATCGCAAACGCAGATACTGCTATCAAAATCTGACACCTCCATCTTGAATACTCTTTGTTCCTGTAAAATTCACCATACTCACCTTCTTCTTCGATCACATTACACTCACGCCATCCTTTCTCATTCCTCTTGTTCCTCCCTCCTTTCCTTCCGGCGTTCATCGACGATGATGCTGCAGATGATCCGTACGTGCCGGAAACTCTACTTGACGATGACGCTCTGGAGTGGCGTGCGTAGGATAGATGCGACGGTGATTCCATCGGACTGTTGAAAGCCGGCGTGGCCTGCATTGACGACTTGTCTTCATCGTGAGAATCACGAGACGGGCTCTGTACGTAGTACACGGGACGTTTTGGCGAACGAGGAGAGGACGGTGTTAGGCTTGTGACGTCGGAATCTGATTTCGCGTGCATATTTCCCGGTGGAATCTACAACGTCGTCGTTTATGAGAGTGAGAGCAGAGGAAAAGAAAGCAGAGAAGAAGAAACGTTAAAAGTTAGTTTGGCACTGACACGGAGGCCGAGAGTGGAAACCGGAGAGAAGGACAACGTACAAGCGCCTTTAGCATTCTTTTAGCATCACCGTTACTCGCATCCACATTTACACTAAGTTCTAACGGTGCCGTTTTGACACGGTTTTTCCACTATTAGTATTAACTTTGTTTAATTTAATGTGATGTTGCTATTTCAACGCACTAATTTATGGGATATAATAAATTTAATCGTATAAATATTTAAAATTTTTTCTTTATTATAATTTTTAATTTATAATACTACCTCTAATTTTTTCAATTTTTTATATTTTTTATTTTTTTACGTTGCCATTTATAGTAAGTTTTGTAATTGTTTATTATTATTTTTTTATTGGTATTGATGAAAAAGTAAGGTTTATAAAGAATTAGTAATTGTTTATTATTATAGTGTATTGTTATTGGTGATTTCTTGGTATTTATGTTTTTAAGGTGTAAAAAAATAAAAAATTAGAAGTAGTATTTGACATGGAATAATATTATTTTTAAACTGTGCTAAATTTTAGACCAATTCACAAATATGGAGTGAGAATTACTCCATCAGTAGCTATTTTCACAATATTTTTGGTTTTTTTTTTTTGGTAAATAGAGTCACACCACACATCAAGCTAATATAGTAGCCCATTTTCTAGGTAGAGTGTCCCACACAGCTGCAAATGAGTCAAACAGTTGATTATTAATAAGCTCAAGCTGAGTTTGATTATTTTTTGATTCAGTTGATTTAATTTTTAAATGAGTTTTTATCGACAATTTATGAATGGCTTTCTTTTTTTTTTTTAAAAAAAAAAAAAAATTATAAGAGTAGTTAGATACAAATAGTTATCTAAGCACTAATTAGTCGTTATATTATAATAAATATTAAATTAAAAAAAATATTGATTTAATATATGATTTTGACAAAATTAAAATTAAATAAGCTTATTAATAGGTTTAAAAATTTTATTAAATGAGCTTTTTATTTAGTTATTGAATCAGCTCATTTAATTTTTGAATGAGCTTGACTCATTTATAGGCCCTTCGGTCACGCTCATCATATGTGATGCACTGGGTATTCCTTTGTGTTAAATTCAATTCTATATACAAAAACTCACTTTCATTAAAAACAATAAAAACAGCATCGTTATGGGTTTGAGTGATTTTCCGCGATTTTGGTGTACAAAATGATGATAATTGTTAGAGATGGCCCAAATAAATAAATAAATTTGTTTTTGTTAATTATTTTCTTTATATCCAACCATGTTATCTTACACTTAATATTTTTTTTTACCAAATATCTTATACTTAATTCTTTTAGAATATCTTATAATTAATTTAAATGAGCGTGTCAATACATAATTTAGTGTCAATCGCATTTACGGCACATGCAGTATATAGAGTTCGAAACTTTCCACTTCCAATTTCAAAAAATAAAAAATAAATGAGGATAATAGCGCTAACATTTTAAAAATTATCATATGATAATATAATATCATCCTTTGGATGGCCTTACTCACAAAAGAAATAAATATATATATACTGAAATAGATGAACAAAAAATTGAAAAAATAATTTAATTCCCTTTGCAGATGATATTATGCTTATTGATAAAACAAGTGCTGGAGTTAATAGTAAGTTGAAAGTGTGGAGGAAAACTCTTGAGGATAAGGGTTTTAAGTTAAGTAAGAGCAAAACAGAATATATGCACTATGAGTTTGTTTTAAGTTAAGCAAGAGCAAAACATAATATATGCACTGTGAGTTTAGTTTATGGAAGAAACAAGAACAAGAGGTTAAATTAGATGGAGTTTTGGTCCCCAAATCCAAACAATTTAAATATATGAGTTTTGTTTTTCAAAATGAAAGACGTTTGGATGAAGAAGTGACACACGAAATACAAGTTGGGTAGATGGAATAGAATGATGCATCAAGAGTCCCATGTGACAAGAAAATACCTCTTAAAGTGCAAGATAAATTTTATAGAACAGTTGTACAGTTAGCAATGCTCTATGGGTGAATGTTAGGCACCAACGGAGCAATATCTCCATAAAATAAATGTGGCGGAGATGAAAATATTAAAATGGATATATGGCCATATAAGGTTGGACAAAATTAAGAATAATCATATTCAAGAGAAAGTCCATGTAGCGGAAGTTAATGATAAACTGAAAGAAGATAGACTTCGATGGTATAGGTATGTTTTACGGAGACCTTCTCATGCGGCAGTTTGTAAATGTGAGAACTTGATAGTTGAGGGAGTCAAGAGGCATCGAGGAAGAAGACTTAAGACTATTTGGAAATAGGTAATAGCTAGACATTTACAAGTTTTAGATATCGATGCGGATTTAATTCATAATAAACTTAAATAGAAACGTAAAATTCGTGTCGTGGAAAGTACCAAAGGTTTGTAATAACTACTTTCATTATGTTTGGAGAGATTAACTATTGGAGGATCTATACATCCGACATTATTGGTGTTGTTGATAATGCATTGGCTATTTGCATATTTGTATTTTCAATTATTAAGAATTTATTAGTTTGATGAAATAATTTTTCTGTAACTTGGTTGGTCATTATAAATAATAAAAAAAATTGTAGAATGTAGAGATTTCTATAATAATTTTGTTTAAAATTATCATTTTTTTTTTGAAATATTACTTATAAAATTAATATAATGCTCCAATAATAACCGGTTTAATATAAAAATAATTATTATAAAATTAAAAGATTCAATTTGGCTCAGGACGAGCAATCCCTCATTATGCAGCTCATGAGAGGATTACTCCTTTATGTGTCCATATTACTTTTTTGGTATAATAAGCCTTCCTATCATTTAGAAAAAAATAATAATAATAATAATTAAATGAATATTGTTTGTTGTATAATTTAAGAAAAATCTATAGTAGTATTTACAGTGTATAATAAAATGATTTTTTTAAAAATTATTATGTAAATTAATATTTTATATTGGAGTTTATATATGACTCTTAATATGGTTTCAATTAGCAACCAAAATCTAAAATAAATCCAAAATACAGCCACAAAATATTTATAGTTGTACTAAAATCAGGATTTAGGAAATGAGATGGAATCAATTTTATTTATTAATTAATTTCCATCACCAGTCAAACAATTATTCATAGTACGGTAATGTTTTATTTATAACATTATCACTAAACATCAATCCCAAACTAAAATGTCTTAATTGGTAATGAACTACAAGCATCAGGAGCAAATCCAAGTCTTCCATTTGCAAGATCATGAACAATCTCATATGTCTTTTGCTGAGTATTTCCAAAAATGGCAGCATCATCATCTTCATCATTGGGTATAAAAGCCAAGCACATTTTCTTAACTCCGTCCACCGGAACAAATATTCCGCTCTCATCTATCTCCACCTTAACTTCTCCTTTCAATAAAACACTAATCTTCGGTACATTTATCGTCTCATAACCGCTAAAATCATAACACGTGTCAAAACTTGAATTCCCGTCGGTCGCCGGATAATCTTTCATCGCATCTTTAATCTTGGAGCTCAGAGCAGAATATACTGTCGGCGGCAGTCGAGTAAATACTGTGCCGGAGTCAATTATAGCTCCAGCTTTTGTATAAACTGAATCGTCAATAGAGAGTGTTTCAGCGTCGACACTTATGCCGGTGATGTCAATGCCATAGAAAGACGTGTTTTCGAAAGCCGGCGAGAAAGGAGTGAATTTCACCGTGTCTGTTATTTCTCCGCCGAGACGGAGGAATCCGGTTGAGTTTGTAGAAGATGGTATACAATAAGAGAAGAGATTTTTATACTTTTGACCGGTTTGAGAAATGAAGGATATTTGGCTCCGGCTAAATCCGATGTAACCAGCTGTTCGACGACCTAGAGAGTCAATATTTTGTTGGCCGCAACCAAACATGTAGTTGTCGAACACATCGGAACTTGCAACGGTCAATGTTTCAGTTGCCCAAAATCCGGCGGAAATAGATTGCTCGCCGAAGAAGAGTCTGTACGCACATGTTGAAGAAGAACATACCGGCGAACCATTACCTGCATTCAGACAAATTACGTGAATTAAACATGGCCAATATTACAATTTAAACACTTAATTTTTCACATAATTGCTCTGAGTTTATTATAGTTTGACTCTGTAATATTACTAAAATACAGTGATTTTATAAGTAATTTTGTATAAATCATGTGATAAAATACTAATATTGACTAAAGTGAAATCGAACATTTTCTTTTCACAACCTGTTCATAGTTTACTGCATAAGGAATTGTGTTGTTCATCAAATTTTCACGAAATATATTTCTAAGAAATTTGTTAATAACCTGAGGCCTTGAGGATTTGGCAAGCTGATGAAGTACAAGTAATATTTTTGTAAGTGGAAGATTTGGTTGCATCAAACTTAGGCTGTTCTTGTACATAACAACCCCAAACGCATGGCTCGCACTGTGTCCAAGTAACATCACTTCCGGTATCAAAAACCAGTTGAAAATCATCTCCTGGCGTCCCAAGAGCTACAGTAATAAGATAATCTCCGGAGCCGAGGGCGATACCGGACTGAACCGGTAGTTCGGTGGTCAGCTGCTTCTTCTGGTTCACCACCTTAGAATGAATTGAATTCACCCGAAGTTGGTCTTGAAGAAGCATTTCGTCGAACACTTGATAAGCAGAATTTGAAAATCTTTTGTTGCATGGACTGTTCTTGTGCACTAGTTCTAAGGATGAAGATGAACCTTGTTTATCAACTGAAATACAGATATATAATTTAGTACAACTGAGAGAGACATAATTATTTGAATTTTAAAACAAACAAACATAAAAAGTATGACTATTAATTTTACCTGTAGAAGATGGGTTGCAGACATTTGAGGGAAGAGCAGAAGTGGGTTTAAAATAATTATGGGTATCTATAGGTGTTTGCAAAGAGAAGGTAGGGTGAGCAAGAAGAAGAAAAGCGAATAGGAAGCAACTGATGTTAGAAGAAGGATTAGCCATTGTTGATTTCTTAGTTCTCACTGATCTCTCATGGTGACAAAATTTATAAAGCTGGAAATTTGGACAAGTCCAGGAAAATGTGGGTCACGATTACAAATGGACATGAAGAGACATTTAATAGGGAACGACAAAGAAATTTAATACTTTTCCTGTTTGCACGATTTTTTTTAACCTTTGGGAATGTGGAGACAATGATTATCATTTCATAACTCAGCATCTCACATGGAGAAGGTGAATTAATAAGAATAAAATATTAATCATTGCATCGATAATTAACTTATTAAGGAAAACTCATGAAAATGAAAAGACTCTTACTAAATAAAAAAAAGCATGTAAAGTTACAAAATTGGACAAGATTATTACATGGACGTCTCATTTGTGCAAATCTCTGATGGTCCAACCAAACCTATAAAGCTGGTCCTTTTGATTGAAAATAATTAACACGTGTACCTCATTTCTATAACGTCGAGGTCTTCGGAATGGAGACTTAGTTTTTATTTTAACCTTTTTTTGTTTATTCTCAATTTTTACCGAGTCTTAATAATATTTAAAATTTAATTTTATCTAAATTATATTCAATCCAAAAGTTAGTATTAATAATATCAAAAATTTAAATTTTAAATTAAATTGAAAGAAAAATTTAATCCAAACTCTAGCAAAATTTAATCTAGTTAACCACAATCTTCTTCAACTCAAAAAGATCAGTTTCAATAATACACAACTTGAAAAGATCGACTTGAATAATATTCATTTTTTTAAAATTTTATTTTAATAAAATTAAAAATATCCTAAAAAATATAAAATTCTAATAAATATTAGACATTAATATGCAAACATCCTTGTTAAAAATTCGAAAAGTTTTAGAAGCAATATTACATTTTATCAAAAAGTAAAGTTGAAATTAAATTTTTCTTTCAATTCAAAAAACTCAAATTTTAAATATTATTAAGAGTAAATTTTTTGAATTGGATATAATTCAAATAAAATAAAATTTTAAATATTATTAAAAATTAAAAATATTTTTATATTATATGATTGAAATGAAAGTGATTTGTCACCCTTTCAAAAATAAACCTTGCAATATTTTGCTCACAACTTGCCTTATATTTTCATTTTTGTAAAATATCCGGTCTTGTATTCGAGTATGAATAATGAAGCTCCTTGATTTATAGCAACGGGAGCATTTATTAATTTCAGAAGCATTCAGCTTGACATTATGGATTTTCAATTAATTCCGGCAATTAGAAATAATCCAATTAATCAGCCAATTTTGTGACATCTAACTTGGGCCAATTTAGCATAAATGAGATTAAAAAAACATCGGCCCTAAGATAACAAACAAATTGACTGTTTGTTATTGGATCCTACATCATCACAAGCAAGCATCAATACTAGAAATTTTGATTTTTCCACCATAAATGACTATGAAAATGAATTTTCAGTAATAACACATCGACTCGGGGCTAATGCAAATGCTTGAGATCTAATCTAGAGATGTTCATAAAAAAGAGGGACGACTCGGAATATATCAGGATGGTCAGCAAGGCACAACATATGCCATTATGCCGAACGAGACCTTTTATACAAAATCGTCACCGTCCATTATTTTTCTTTTTTCATCCATTAACAAATGGATAAAATGGCCTCAAACAATCCAATCTGGATTACCACGTTAAAAAAAATTCAGATATGCTTGTGTCTAAATAAGAAATTAAAATGACTGACCAAAAATCAAATTCCCAAAATAAATAAAATTCACAGAATTAGAAAGAACAAAATAAAGGGTCATCAGATAGGAGCGAAAGACTAAAAATGAGTTTTTGTAATCACAAAGATTATCAGTTGAACTATGCTTCAAAATCATCACTTGACCCATTTCGCAATTGCATTGCGAATCCAATTTTTAAAGAATTCGAAAAAATACAAGTTACTGTCTGCTAAACCTCAGAAAACTAGGCTACAAATACGCCTCTAAAGGAAGACAGTATACTATTTGTGACAAGTAGTACTAGCTGTTATGTTTTTGGTAGTAATCACAAATTGGCCAAAAATGGGATTAACAACCAACGTTTCATCCTTGGCAAAACGATTTATATAAAAAAAAAAAGTAGATCTATATAAGCCTCAGAAGGAAGGCAGTAGAGGTTGTTAGTAATCACATATTGATCAGATATGTACTAATAATACCCCATTTTTTCATCATTGGCAAAACAATTTATAAGATCAAATAAAATACCTAATTTGATAAAACAAATTTTTTATTTTTTTTTAAAAAAAAAGTGAAAATAGATCTAAATTGGCCTCATAGAGAAGATTAGATTAATCAACATGGATGAATTCAGACATATGCTTGTCTTTAAATGTTGTTTAATCATCGGCCGGCGAAGAACACTAATAATTATAATAAAAATCAAAACGAAAAAGAGGCGGTAATGAAAAAGGGACTCAGAATATGGGTGGTGATATATCAGGATGGTCGTCAAGGCCTTTTACAGCCAATTACGACGAACGAGACCTTTCATGATTGAATCGTCACCGTCCCTCGCATAACAGATCTAAAATCATACCATACCATAGCATGCAAGTAAAGAAATACAAAGAAGAAAACAAACCCTAATAATCGGAAGAGAAGTGATCACAGAATCGCTAAGAAGAAATCTCTTTCACGGCTGCTTATAAAGAGAGGAGGCTCAGCTTCTAGGGTTTCAGTTGTGAGGAGGTTCATTTTGGGAAATGCAGGACGCCCAAGATGAGCTAATGGGCCTTAAGTCAAATAATTGGGCTGCACGATGGTTGTTGGCCATGTTCCATATGCTCTTTTGCTGGTTACATGAGCAACTTAATTCTTAAAAAACACACACCCATGACTTAACAAATATCAATTTTTTTTAAAATTTTATTATAATAAATTATCAACAAATTTGAAATATTAATTAAAATATATAGAAAAATAATTTTCATAATATTAATAAATTTATATATAGTAACTTATAAATAAAATTGAATACATATATTTACTAATAATTAAAAAATGACATTTATTTAATATTTAAAAAAATAAAACATTTAGGTAAGAGTTGACATTACTATAATTTTCATCGGAAGTAATAAGCAATTACTTTATTTTTTCAGTAAATGCATAATACTAAAAAAATTTCCTATAGCTTACCAAATTTTACCTAAACAATTTGAAATAAGAATTCCTCTTCAAATTTACCAATAAATTGGCATGGGTATTCACACAAAGTAGAGGAATAATAAATTCACCACAGTAAAGTAATTGATTGTGTATTCGTGATAAAAGTGGGAGAATTACTATTCTCATAACAGTAATTTTCTTACTCATTCTTTTCAGTTGCCAAAATTACATAAAGGGAAAATTAGTATTTTACCATAGATGTTTGGCCGGTTTACTATTATACCACTAATGTTTTGGAAAATTGCTCTCATAGCAAACATGTTTGGCCGATATTGCTCTCACACCACCGCGTCGTTAACTTTAACGTCTGACCGTTGGAAAAATTACAGAATGGCCCCTCAAGTTGACTTGTATTTTCATTTTTACCATTTTTACAACTTTAATGCTCAATTTCATTGCACTTTGAATTTTTTTGTCAAAACCACCACTTTCACACTTAATAATTAAAAACTAGAGTATAAAAATTCACTAAAAATTCCTAATTTAATGTTTACTGAAGTGGCAATTATAAATATAAATAAATTCTAAAAAAAGGTAACTATAAATAACTAGTAGTATGATGTGATTAGGATTCTAATGAAATTATCTTATTTCCACACTGAATTAGGGGGGAAAAATCTATGTTAATCACATCACATTAGGATTCTATTTCCAACACAAAAATAGAAGAAAATTCCAATGTAGAAGGAAGTGAAGTGAACTATGATTGTCGTTTGCTTATTCAACGAGCAATTATCTTCTGAAACGTCGTCTTGTCTTCCATTAATACGGTATGAAACGCGTTTTGTC
>CATIWJ010126847.1:0-13382 GCA_949640765.1 Croton laevigatus | reverse complement strand
TTAAATCCTTTACTATAAATACCTCAAGGATCTATTATTCTGGGGACTGAATTCTCTTCTTTATTACTATTCTTTTCCATTTACTGACTGACCCCTGGACTGACTTAGGCATCGGAGTGTTAGCTAAGGCAACACCCTTGCCTTCTCCTTTTGTTTTCAGGATCACACCAACTTGACCTAACCATCAGCTCCTTCAAAGTGAACCACGGCTCATAAAGTTTTCCTCATTGGATCCCGAAAACATTATTTGGTGCGGTGAGTATCTATTCACAGTCATTTAGCCCAAGGAGCAGGGGTTACACCCGCCTGGGCTAAGGTAGGCGCGGCAGCCCAAGAACCTGCAGGAGTACAAGGAGTCGGAGCGAATGTTAGTCAAAATCCTCCTGACTTTAATAATCCTGCCGCAATGCAAAATTTATATGGAGCCTATGTGGACCTCAATAGGCAGATGGAGGATTTGAGGGAACAGCTCCGTCAAGTTTCTCAGGCGCAAGCTCCTTCTGAGGTCAATGTGACACATACGCCTGCTGTCACCCCACTCCGAGTGGCACCGCCGTCCCCTATGCCTTCCAAAAACATGAGTGTTAGTGAAGGGGTCCAGGTGGTCACATCACGTGTTAATGCTAGGAGTAAAGGGAAAAGCATCGTTCAAGTGGAAGATGAAGATGAGAATTCGGGTAATGAAGCGAGTCAGCTAGCCCATAACAATGTGGAAGCCCAAGTGAAGAATATACTGAAGGACTTGGGAATCAGAGCAAAAGGCCTTAGCTTTGATCAGGTCACGGAATCTCCCTTGGTCAGCAGCATCACCACCTGGGATTTTTCAGAAAAATTCAAAATTCCTGGCAGCTTAGACAATTATGATGGCACGTCATGCCCGAAGAGTCATGTTAACAAGTTCAGAATGACCATCAACGCTCAGACATACAAGGACTACGTCTTGTGCAGACTCTTCCCCACCACTTTGAAGGGCATCGCTCAGGAATGGTACCAGGGTCTGAAGCCCAATTCCATCAGCTCTTTTTGATAGATGTCTGAGTTCTTCTTGGCTCGGTTTGTGACCAAGATACCGCAGAAGAAGGTCCCCACCGAATTGCTACTTGTCAAGCAGAGACATGATGAGAGTCTACGCAAGTTCATTGATAGATTCAACCAGGAGGCAAACTTGGTGGATGAGCTAGACCTCAGGACAGCCCTTCTGGCTCTAATGCAGGGGACTCACAGCATAGCCCTTCAATCCCAGTTGATAAAAAAGCAGCCTGCCACCCTTCAAGAAGTGATGTCTATAGCCCAGAAGGAGATCATATTAGAGGAGGGTCTGCGGAACTTAGCGCACATGCGTGAATCTGAAGAGCAGCCTAAGAAGGATGCTGAAAGTAGCAAAGATGGGGATTATGGTGGTGGTTCAGGAAAGAGGTAGGGAGGTCCAGAAGGACGGAGGTTGGGTAGAGACCGTAATTCAAATTATACTCCCTTGCGAACCTCCAGGAGAGAAGTCTTGTTGTGGATAAAGAAAAGAGGAGAGGAGATCAAGTGGCCTCCCAAGATAAGTAGTTCCACAAAGGCCAAGAGGGACCACAACAAATATTGTGAGTTCCATCGTGATAATGGCCATGATACAGAAGATTGTTGGCAGTTGAAGGAGGAGATAGAACGACAGATCCAGAGACGATGTCCTGGGATTGACCGCCATGTTCGGTCGTCTCGAGATAGCTCTAGAAATAATAATACTGATCGAAGAGACAATAGAGGAGGAGACCGGAGAGCTGACTGGAGAGAGGATAGAAGGGATGACAAAAGAGACGACCGGAGGGATAACCGACCCAGGCAAGATGAGAGGCAGATAGCGGGGGAGGTCAATGTCATCCATGGAGGCAGTCACGATGGAGAAAGCTCTTCCAAAAGAAAAAGAGCAGTTCGGGAGGTGTATTTAATTGCACAGAAGAATTTTCCCCAGCCCGACTCCCACCCCTCGTCATGGTGCAATATATCATTCACTCTGGAGGATGCAAGGCATGTGAAACATCCACACAATGATGCTTTGGTAATTCAGTGGATTGTTCATAACTACAAAGTTAAGCGCATCCTTGTAGATGATGGTAGTTCGGTCAACCTACTGACCATAGATGCATTTCGCAAGATGAATTTAGACCCCAAGAGCATAAAGCCGGTCGGTACACCCTTGGTCGGCATAGGGGATCAGACGGTCAGATTGGAAGGATCTGTGTGGATCTAGGTAGAGCTCGGTGCTGAAGACATCACCAGGGAGGTCGAGGTGGAGTTCATGGTAGCTGCCATTCCGTTTGCTTACAACATTTTGTTAGGCCGACCTTACCTCTATCAGACGAGGGCCATCCCAAGTATCTACCATATTTGTCTGAAGATACCGACCCCTAAGGGAGTCGCCATCGCTCGAGGGAGTCAAGAGCTGGCTAAGCAAGCATATTTTAATACTTTAAAGGGAGTATTTCAAGCTGCGCATGTAGACATTCAGGAAGCCCCTTTGCACCATCCCTTGGTTGAACCAAAAGGTGACACAGAGAAAGTCCAGTTCAGTCAAGGAGATGTCGCTGTCGAATCTGAAATGAGCTCAGTAGTCCAAGAACAAGTAATTCAAACTTTACGTGAGCATGAGGCGGCTTTCGCATGGAAGACTTCTGATCTGGTCGGTGTTGATCTAAAGGTTATTGTTCACAAATTGAACATCGACCTTGCAGTGAAGCCAATTGCTCAGAGGAAACGCAAGCATTCCCCGGAGAAACAGATTGCCATTGCGGAGGAAGTGCAAAAATTGCTTGATGCAGGAGTCATACGGGAAGTTCAATACCCCGAATGGCTCACAAATGTTGTTTTGGTTAAGAAATCCAATGGGTCTTACCGTATGTGTGTGGATTTCACTGATCTCAATAAGGCCTACCCAAAGAATCCCTATCCCCTGCCTAGCATTGACCAGTTGGTATACTCGACGGCTGGGTTCGCCCTTTACTCCTTTTTGGATGGTAAGTCGGGTTACCATCAAATTTTTATGTTTAGATGGGATGAAGACAAGACAGCTTTTGTCACCGATCAGTGGACATATTGCTACCGAATGATGTCGTTCGGTCTAAAGAACGCCGGAGCCACATACCAGAGAATGGTCAATGTTATGTTCAAGGAACACATAGGCGGAATTGTTGAAGTCTATGTGGATGATATGATTATCAAAAGTGTAAGGGCGGAGGACCATGCCAGGGACATAGCCACCGTACTAAAAGTCCTCCAATCCAACAATTTGAAGTTGAATCCAGAGAAGTGTGTGTTTGGTGTCCCGGCGGGAAAATTCTTGGGGTACATGGTTTTCTAAAGAGGGATAGAGGCAAATCCTGAGAAAATAAAGGCAGTTTTGGATATGAAATCTCCCTCGTCCGTTAAAGAAGTTCAACAGTTTAACGGTAGGATCACTGCTTTAGGCCGCTTTATTTCATGCTCAGCCAGGCGTTGCCAGCCCTTCTTCAAAACTTTGAAGGGTCTCAAAAACTTTCAGTGGACAGATGAGTGTCAAAAATCCTTTGAAGAGCTCAAAGCTTTCCTGACATCTCCCCCACTTCTCAGTTGGCCTGTTCCAGGAGAGGATCTGTTTATCTACTTAGCCATAACAGAAGATACAGTTGTAGCGGTACTGATTAGGGAGGAGGATGGAGAGCAGTTCCTAATTTATTATGTTAGCCGGGTGTTGCATGATGCTGAGCTCCGATATCCAAAGCTGGAAAAGCATGCTTTAGCTTTGTATATGTCAACGCAAAAGCTCTGCCATTACTTTAAAGCACATACTGTCATCGTCAGGACTGATCTCCCTCTTCGCAAGATACTTCAGAAGCCAGAGACATCGGGAAGGATTGCTGAGTGGGCAGTGAAGATTGGCACTTACGGCGTCAAGTATGAACCCCGAAAATCTCTTAAGGCTCAAGTCCTGGCAGACTTTATTGCTGAGCTCACTCCTGTAGAAGAATCCCAGGCAATTTCTGTGGAAAAATGGCAGATATGGGTAGACGGAGCTGAGTGTACTGAGGGCTCAGGGGCCGGTATCGTCATCAAAGGGCCCCATCAGTTAATTTTCAAGTATGCAGTAAGGCTAGAGTTTCCTATTTCTAATAATGGTACTGAATATGAAGCATTGCTTAATGGTTTAAGGTTGGCCAAGGAAATTGGGATGGATCACTTAACTATTTACAGTGATTCACAGTTGGTTGTCAACTAGGTGCAGGGCAATTTCAAGGTCAAGAAAGATGCGCTAATGCCATACGTAGACATTGCTCACAAAATGATGCCTGCAGGATGGAAGATTGTTCAAGTTCCAAGAGAACAAACCATCGAAGCTGATGAAATTGCCAAAGCAGCAGCTCAGGGACGAGTGGAAGATTTGAAGAACATACCTTTCAGCATACAAGAGTTCCCAACCTCTATAGGAGAACGTTCGTATGCAGTGGAATGGCAGAACACTTGGATGGAACCCATTATTCAGTGGCTGGCCGATGGTAAATTACCTGACGATAAAAAGGAGGCTGAGAAGCTCATCAAGCAAGCTAAAGAGTATAGCTGGCTTCAAGATGACCTTTACAGGCATTCCTAAACTCACCCTTGGTTGAGATGCATTCCAGAGCATAGGGGACAGTACGTTTTGCGGGAGATTCATGAAGGGATTTGTGGGGCACATGAAGCCGCTTCCACTTTAGCTCGTAAGGTCCTTTTGCAAGGATATTACTGGCCAAATATCAAGACAGATGCCGAAGAGATGGTGAAGAAATGCCAAAGATGCCAAGAGCATGCTAATGTGCAACGAGTTCCGACCTCCTCTCTTTCTCCTATTGGAGCAGCCTGGCCCTTCCATCAGTGGGGGATTGATATAGTAGGTCCTTTTCCAAGGGGATTAAAACAATGTAAGTTCTTGATTGTGGCTATCAATCACTTTTCCAAGTGGCCAGAGGCAGAGGCAATGGCAACTGTCACTCAAAAAAAGGTTACAGACTTTGTCTACAAAAACATCGTTATGAGATTCGAAATTCCAAGCATCATCATCACCGATAATGGCAAACAGTTTGACTCCAAGCAATTTCGAGCTTTTTGTGAAGGTCTCCATATAGATCTTCGTTTCTCCTTAGTTGCACACCCTCAGACCAATGGTCAGACAGAGGTCACCAATAGAACAATACTTCAGGGGATAAAGAAGAGGCTGGATGACAAGAAAGGCAAGTGGGTTGAGGAACTGCATAGCGTTTTATGGAGCTTCCGAACAACCCCGAGATCCCCAACAGGAGAAACACCCTTTTCACTAGTATATGGAAGTGAAGCTGTTATTCCAGTTGAGATCGGCCAACCATCATTTAGAATTGAGTTTGCAGTTGAACTTGACCAAGATATAGAGCGAAGGACTGATCTGGACCTGATTGAAGAGCTCAGAGATCTAGCTAACGCACGGGCAGCATCATACAGACAAAAGATCGCTCGGTACCATGACAAGAAGGTTAGAAATCGCACATTCTGCGAAGGCAATCTCGTCATGAAAAAGGCAGAAATCACAAGAGGAAATGCAGGGGTCGGGAAGTTACAGCCAAACTGGGTCGGTCCATTCAAGATCAATAAGGTATTGGGGCTCGGAGCCTATCGCTTGGAAGATATGAAGGGGAAGGTTCAGCCCCATTCCTGGAATGCAGACAACCTCAAAGTCTACCATCAGTAGTGTTTATGTTTTCTGTTGAAATTGACAAATGATATCTATGTAAATCTCTTTTGAGTCCACAGATATATTAAGGGTGCTACAAGGCTGCCTACGTAGTTGGGATCACTCGGTGCACCTACTGACCTTGCCGACATCAATAAAATAACTTTTTCGAAATTTATTTCTACATCGTAGTCGCAATGCACCTTCACCACCAATTCTACTGATTAATTTCGCATGAATGACGGCCTGCACTATGAAAAAGGTCACCACTTATAAGGTCTCTCCTCCATAGAACAACCAAAAGGACAAGGTCCTTTCACGAAGTTTGCCAAGTGACTGAGCACGATCCACGAATCGTCCTTTCATGAAGTTCGCCAAGTGATTGAGCACGATCCACGAATTGTCCTTTCACGAAGTTCGCCAAGTGATTGAGCACGATCCACGGATCGTCCTTTCATGAAGTTCGCCAAGTGACTGAGCACGATCCACGGATCGTCCTTCCACGAAGAATCGCCAAGTGACTGAGCACGATCCACGGATCGTCCTTCCATGAAGAATCACTAAGTGACTGAGCACGATCCACGGATCGTCCTTTCACAAAGAATCGCCAAGTGACTGAGCACGATCAACGGATCGTCCTTTCATGAAATTCACCGAATGACTGACCATGAGTCACAGATTGTCCTTTCATTAAACTCGCCAAAGTGATTGGGTACGATTTATGAATTCTTTAACAACATTTAGATTGAAACTACAGTCGCGGGTGATTGTTAGCACGCAGATCGGTATTTTTAATTAAGGTAATATGAATTAAAAGAATATTATATTCATTAAGTGCGAGTACAGGGAAATAGGCTGAACAGCAGCAATAAAAAGATTAACAGCAAAAATTCTTAATCTACTCTAACGGCATCGTCCCTCCGATCATCATCCGGATTGACGGGAGACTTTTGCTGTTTAGTAGGGAGTCCTGGTTGCTTATCTGTGGCCTGAGTAGAAGGATTTTCTTCATTTTGAAGGTTAGAACTCTGCGCCACCACTTGGGAGGATTGATCATCCTTGTGGAGATCACCTTCATCTTCACTTTCTTCATTGTCAGAGTCGGAAGCATGTTTGCTGAAGATGTCATTGCTAGGTTTGAACGTCTTCAGTGCATCAGCCATTTCACCTCCTCTCATCTTCCTTACTTTCCGAAGAATCTTATCTCGGAAAGTGACCAACCAAGCAGCGCCATTCAACTTCACATCGGCCGTTTCTTTTTGTGACCGAGTGAGATCTTCTTTTGTCAAGCGAAGTTCCTCTTCCACCTTATGAAGATCTTCCTTCACTGTATCCAGCTGCCTCCTCACTGTCCCTGATTCCTCTTTTGAAGCCTCATAAGCATAGCGAGTACTCCGCTCCCTCCTTTCGGCAGCTTCCAGTTCGGCGCTCAGTGTCCTGAGCTCCGCCTCTTTGCTTTGGACCTCAGCATCCTTCCGCTGACTGAGGCTATTCAGCTCCTCTTTAGCAGAAGCTAAGCTCAATGCCAGCTCAGCATTTGTCTTGTTCAATTCAGCTTCTCTTTTTCGGAATGCTTCTTGAGCTTTGAGCATATCCTTGCTGGCCAGAATAGTCTCATTGCAGAAGAGTTCCAACATTTGCTGCACAAAACATCATTAGTATTACTTACCCCAGAAATTCAAACAATAATGCCTTACCTGCAGGCCGTGGCTATAGCCGAGAGCTACTCTTTCTGCATGATCCATAGTAGTGAACCTCTGTCTATTGGTGGCCATTCCCACGGATTTGACGATGTCTTGTGACAAACCTAGATTTGTCACACTAGGTTGGGTCCGTCTCCACTATAGGTCTCGGTGGAGACGCCCTTCTTGAGGGAACTTCTTCCTTACGGATCTCTACGAGAGCAGTTTCTTCCCTACGGGCATCTGTTGGAGCCTCTACCCGCCTTCTCTTTCTTTGGAGCCCTTCTTCTTCGGAAGCTCCTCTCTCTTTGCTCGAGCCCTTATGACCCGATCGCTTCTTGACTGCCTTCTCAGCCTTCTTCTTCTCCAGCTCGGCCATCAGTTCTTGAAACGACGCCATTCCTGCAACAAGTAAAAAAATGTTATGATCAGTTCTACGACCGAATTAAAAACATTAGGTTCGGTAGTTACCGCCGCTCCGGTTCAACTGATTCCCCCTGTGATCGGTCACCACACCCGTATACCAATGCTCGATAAGGTAGCCGGCATCATAAGGACCACCTGCTACCATGTTCAGAAGTCTATCTATATGCTTCTTCTATTTTATGCTTAGTTCACCGAGCTCGCTGTGCTTCTTTGGGTCCACGTTCCTATTCCATTTCTGAGGAACGGCACACAGAGACGGATGTGCAACTACGAAGAACTCATTCTTCCAACCTTTTCTGAGATAGGAAATGATAACACCTCATAATATCACCCCGCACTTAGGGGTCAGCTCCACCAGCCCGCTTAAGGGTCAGTCCACTTAAGGGTCAGCCCACTCAAGGAGTTGACCCCACAGCAATAAAATAATTACTATGATAAGACACCACCCCGACATAATCATAACTAAATTAGTAGAGTACACGCAACCTCAAAAGCCTCCTCCATAAATACTCATGCAACCCACCATTTAAGCTAAGCTCTCTTCTCTCTCTCTTCTCCATATATATTATTAATCTCCTCTCAAATATATTAAATAGTCATCATACTGACTTTATCATCGAAGTGGCTGCCACTGGCAGCCCCCACCATTTTTACAGGCAAGCTTGCTCCCCGGAGTTCTTGGATTTGGATCGCGAAGATTATCAATGGTGCGGTGAGCGTGGAATACACCTTCAACAGTGCAGTCATCTTCCTCGCTTCAATCTTTAATGTTTACAGCTTCAAATTATTTGTTGATGAATTTTGCAACATCTATATCTTAGTGAGCAGAGTTGCAAAAAATAAAAAATAGAGAGAAGATTAGATAAGAGCAGAGAAGTTCAAATATTCAAATAATTATTTGAATAAAAATAAATTTCGAATCAGAAACAAGAAAATAAGAGGAAGTAAAACAGAGGAAGCAAAATAGAGGAAGAAGCAATTTGAAATTCAAATTGGATTTTGAATAAAAATAATTCAAAATTAGTTATTTTAAGGAAGAAATCCAGAATATTGCCCGATTACCAAGGCCACCGTCCGGCATCATCGGCGTCAACTAAGGGCCGCCGGTCACTCCCTTGGATCCGATGGTCAGATTTGGCTGAAGAGGAGCAGCGTTCAGCGGCCGGAGGGCGGAGATGTAGCCGGATCGTCCATAAGGCTGGCGGGTCGTTCGTGGATCCAAATAAAATGGATAATATCTCCGATGGTCGGACGGTAGTTCTAAGGCCACCATTGTGACCAGCCCGGTGAAAGGAAGACAATGATATACGGCTCGGCAATTATCAGTGCCGGAATGATGACGGGTCGCCGGAGCTTCATCGGGCTCGGATAGACCCGGTTTGCAGGCAAGACGGGCGAAAGAGGCAGCCTCAAAACGGCGCCACCTTGTGCAAAACGCACGAAAATTCTGCGTTTTGAGAAGCAGAATTGCATGGCCGATCCAAACATTTTCAAAAAATAGCATTCCGACCCCTGAAGCCTGTGCCGCATTACAGGTCGACTCCAAAATTTTGGAAAATTACGTGCTGACCCCAGAAGCCTTCATCCGTCCGCAAACACACCCCTGGAAATCACAGACCGACCACAAAACTTCAAAAAATCATGAACCGACCCCTAATTTTGGCTGTCGAGCGCGGGCCGACCCAGATACTTTCAGAAATTCATGTTTTGACCCCGGAATTTGGCTGCCAAGTGCGGACCGACCCAAAAATCTTTGGAAAATTATATTCTGACCTCTAAAGTGGCCAGCCGAACCCAGACTGACCCAAAAACTTTCTGAAAATCACAGTTTGACCCCGGAAGTCACCATCCGTGCACGGGCAAACCCTCAGAAATTGCAGACCGACCTCCAAAGTTGGCTACTGAACGCGGAAGTGATCCTATAACTCTCAAAAAATTATATTTTGACCCCGGAAGTTGGATACCAAACTCAGGCACGCCCCTGGATATTTACAAATAAGTCTCTAAACTCATTTTATTAATTAAATCAGGTCCTTCAGATTAAATTTCACTATATATTGAATTTATTTTGAGAAAATAATTAATTGGGGGCATTATCTAACTATAAGAACCCCTTTATTTAAATAAATATGCTACTAACATGTTGCATAAATATTTATTGGTGGTGGAATAATTATTTAACTATTAAATTTCGATCATTTAATAAGTTTGTGGTGATGCTAAGGCATATTTCAGAAATATTTTCTCCAAAAGTGAAAGCATCCCCAAAGGGGCCATCACCACCAAAGGAAGGAAAATCACCAAAGTGGTTTAGCATGATCCATGGATCATCCCTCCACACCAGTCGCCAAGAAGTGGTTGGGCACGATCCCTCCGCAGACGAAAATCTCCAAGTTGTTGAGCATGATCCATGGATCATCCCTCCACACCAAGCTCCAAGAAGTGGTTGGGCACGATCCCTCCACAGAGAAAAATCTCCAAGTGGTTGAGCATGATCCATGGATCATACCTCCACACCAAGCTCCAAGAAGTGGTTGGGCACGGTCCCTCCACAGAAGAAAATCTCCATGGAAGAAGATCTCCAAACTAAAGATTTCTGAGGTCATCCACAGGAGATCATGCCACCAAGCTCAGGTCAACCCCTCAGTCTTTGACTAAGGGACTTAAAAGGGGGACATGTGATAACACCTCATAATATCACCCTGCACTTAAGGGTCAGCTCCACCAGCCCGCTTAAGGGTCAGTCCACTTAAGGGTCAGCTCACTCAAGGTTAGCTCTACCAGCTCTTTAAGGGTCAGCCCGCTTAAGGGTCAATCCACTTAAGGGTCAGCCCACTCAAGGAGTTGACCCCACAGCAATATAATAATTACTATGACAAGACACCACCCAGACACAATCATAACTAAATTAGTGGAGTACACGCAACCTCAAAAGCCTCATCCATAAATACTCCTGTAACCCACCATTTAAGCTAAGCTCTCTTCTCTCTCTCTTCTCCATATATATTATTAATCTCCTCTCAAATATATTAAATAGTCATCATATTGACTTTATCATCGGAGTGGCTGCCACCGGCAGCCCCCACCATTTTTATAGGCAAGCTTGCTCCCCGGAGTTCTTGGATTTGGATCGCGAAGATTATCAGGAAGGCAGTGTGAGCAGCTTTTTCTCTCCTTGAAGGTGGACGTGATCAAACCTCTTATTCACCACCACCTTGTACAGACCTAAGAACTCCCTTAAGGTCAATACGAACGGCTTTGGACAAGCTGACTCTAGAAATTATACTGACCGAACGATCTTACATAAGTTCGGATTTAGCTGAGCGATATTCATCCCATAGTAGTTCAGTAAATCCTCCTCTAGTTTCGTCAGGGGAAACCTCAATCCTGACGATAAGTCATCCACGTAGATAACCCTCCCATTTGGTTCTAGAGGATTTTGGTCAGCACACCTACCCTTTCCGGGTAGATAACAGGCAAAGTCCTTGGGGATATCATATATGAAGGATATCTCCTTGATTCTGACCTCGCTCAGTCCACTTCTGATGTACTCGATGGATAGAGCTTCGGCGGCCACTTTTGTTCTCGGAGCAACAGGCTCAGCTACTTTCTTTCCCGCTGCTTTTCCCTGGGGATCGGTAGCTCTAGAAGCCTGCTTCTTTACGGCACCCTTGCTCGAGGTCGGTATGGCCGTCAGAGGCCGAGCAGGTATCGCTCGTCTTTCGGTAATGACAAGCTGACCTTTCCTTCTTCGAATCTGAGCACTCTCTTCAGATTCCTCAGATTCGTCCCTCAGCTGGTATCGTTTATTAGAAGGGGACACCCTTACACGACCTTCGACCATATCAGATACAGAATGGCCGAATTTCTCACTGGAAAACTGGGCAACAGACTCTACAGATGAATTTTGGGAATCGCTCTGATCACTCATTTTCTCTCAAATTTAAATAAACAAGAAGGGAAAAGAATACAAATAGAATAAAATTCTACCTGATTTGTAGGGGGAAGACAAGTATGCAATGCCGGAAAACAAAAGAAAACTGAAGTTGCAGAGGAAAATGGTGAGAAAGGAAACCGGAATTGCAGAGCTCTTGAAGATGATGATAGCGAGTAAAAATTTGAAAACAGAGGAGCAGTTGATATTTATAAAAGAAATTATGCAATGGTTACAGAAACGAAAGGTCGTCCATTATGACGGTTTCAGAACCGATGCGACGTTTTACCTAAAAATGGACACGTGTCGTGCAGTGGTCTTTGGGTGGGAAAAAGGCCGCCGCCTAAAAAGTTAAATAATGACCGCCTAAAAGAAGGTGGGATGTGCCCTAGCAGGCTAGAAAGCTCAAAGCCCAAAGCCCAACAAGACAGCTATTCAAAAAGCACCGAACGTCAAATCAAGCATACCGAACGATTGATTGAGTATTCGGTACCGAACTAGATCGGTACACAAAATGATTACCCTGAACCCGGTCCATTAGTCGGAGTCTGGAGGTCAACACTTGATGACTGACCCCCAGACAATTCGATCAGCACCTAGGGCTCAGGTCGGTACCGATCCATCACTCAAGATTTGTTCCAGTCAGGACTTTCCTAATCACATTCTTAGTATAGAAAAGCAGACACTGTTAATCCTCGGTTTTGAATATTTGACAAAACACCTGAAATTCTACTAATAATACTTTATTTGAAGTGTGTCTCAGCATAGCTAAAAAATCAAAGCAATTCACTTAATCAACTCAGCTGTCTCGATCGAGACATAGGCATCTCGTTCGAGACAGGTGCACAAAATCTCTCCAGAAGCAAGTTTTCGATCGCGACATATCATTCTCGTTCGAGACAGAAAATGACATTTCTTCAGCTCAAGTGTCTCGATCGAGAGATAAGCATCTCGATCGAGACAAGTCTCCAAAATCTATCCAGGAACCAAGTTTTCGATCGAGACTTATAATTTCCGTTCGCGACAACTTGGATCATCATTCAGCATCAGTGTCTCGATCGAGACACACCTATCTCGATCGAGACAGTTGGCCAAAAAGAATCCAGGAACTTAATTTTCGATTGAGACTCAGGATTCTCTCTCGAGACATTAAGGATCAACACTCTGGAAGACCGCCTCGATCGAGACATCACTATCTCGATCGAGACATCACTATCTCGATCGAGACACATGGACAAAAAAAAGGTTCCAGAAGGCTAATTTTCGTTCCAGACACTTTGTTCTCGCTCGAGACATGAATCTTCAACGGTCAACTTGATGGTCTCGATCGAGACATAGGAATCTCGATCGAGACACTTCAAAATGCTGTTATAACGGATAGTTTCTTAGTGCGCCACGTCAGCAAAATGCCATTGGAAAAGTGCTGTCATGATGGAAGTGGAAGTGTCTCGATCGAGACACCACTTTCTCGATCGAGACACCAGTTACTTTCAGAAGATACTTTTTGAAAAAGGAGCAACGGCTAGTTTATTGAGTTTGTGTATAAATACCCCTTCAAATGATGTAATTGGTACTGATAAAAAACCTTCTCAACTATACTTAAGCACTTTCAACCTTTTCTCATTCAATTATATAAAATTTT
>CATIWJ010126844.1:0-29555 GCA_949640765.1 Croton laevigatus | reverse complement strand
ATTTGAGTTTGTCTCTAAAGAAATCTGAATTTTAATTGTACATTTGATACTTATTTAATTTGATTTTTACTTATTTTTACTAAATTTTCAAATTAATTAAATAGGTATATCTTTGTTTACAATTGATTACCATTTGCTTATGAGTTTATCAAGTGTTTACTTCATTTTTATCATATTCATACTTGGTTTAATATTTTAATAATTAGCTAAGGTAAATTTTAAATTTACCGTTTTACCGCATTTTATCCGGTGTGATAAAAATTAACCGATTTTCAAAACCTAGCAAATTTACTCAAAATACTCATCTCATTATTTCTTAAACATTTAATTAAATAAATTTCCTATAAAATGATTCATTACTAAGATTTAATATAATTCATTTTTATTTAATCTAATATTTTTGGTAAACTATAATTTGATCCTTTAAGTTATTTTTGTTATTCAAAAATTATTATTTCAGGATGTTACAAGTTACTCCACCAATATCACCAAATTCCTTACCTCATGGGTCTCCATCTACTGGATCATCATCATTTAGCTCAGATGATGAACCAATAATAGAAAGAGGGAGAAAAAGGATGATGGAGTGGATTTGGCAAGTGAAATAAAGGCTTTTGCAGGGAGAATGATGGGAATGGAGAGGAAGAAAATCGAGATAATGAAGGAGACAGAGAAATGGAGAATGGATAGGGAGAATAAGAGGATGGAAATGATATTAGATTCTGAGAAGAAGATTGTTGGAATCATCTCTACCACATTTGGGCCAATTGAGAACTAAGATCTTTTGAAAGTTTTGGTTTTGAGTGATCTAACCCCTAACCACCTCAACAAATCGTTTAACAATAGCAAGATCAAAGTTTGTATCTTTAATTCGTGGGAATGTTAGAAATCGCATCCTCATTTGCAGATTTGTTTATGACTATTGTTATTTTTTAATTAGATTGGTATATATAACTAAGAAGGAGAATATCGTTTTAAACAACGGTTCCAATATGAGATTCCAGCAGAACTATGGGTGTTTTTTTTAGCTTGATTGATCGAAGGCGAATCTAAGCTCTTTTTTTAATTAAAGATCATAAAATGAGTTGAGAGATTAGGAAACTAATTTGGGAACAACCGTATGGCCTAGTGACTGAGTCATGAGTTCAAATCTCATTGCAAACAAGGAAGTATCCAGTGGTAGGTGATCTCCTTACCAAGCTTTAGTGCTTAGGTTTGATTCGCTTTCCCCTTCCTTTTTAAATAGAGAGTAAAATAGATATATATTTGTTTTAAAAAAAAAAGAACTAGGAAACTAATTTATGCTCGATTATTCCAAAACATAAGGATTGAAAAACCATGAACATTGGTAAAATAAGTCATCCTATCCTATTTAAGCCACGGCCAGGGTTTGTGAATTAGGCAATAAATCTGTGTGGTCTAATATTTTGGAAAAGGGCTTTGATCGAGCTATAATTTGGCAAAAACCCTTGGGAAGGATTAGGATTCTTTCTTTTTCCATTTTTTTTTTCTTTTTTCGCCGTAACTATACACACACGCCCCAAGACGCACCCAGGAGAGGGGATACTGCGACACACCCAGGTGAGGGGGATGGAGTAGCAATTCCGGACGCTGGAGGCACCAGGGGAAACTTATACACACACGAGCCAGGAGAGGGGGATTAGAGTATCGATCCTGGGCAGTTGAGGTGCAGGGGAAACATGTTGACCACTAGTGCCAACCCGCTCCCCCATCATTTAGAAACTTAAAAGCAAGACTGTATAATTCATCACCTACAACCAACCAATATTGTTAGAAGAAAGCTGCCTGACAACCATCCAGCCCCAGTTTTTGCTGGGCGCCATTTCAGAACTCAAATAGAGATTTTCTTACTTCTGCAAACTCGAAATACAATAATGCAAGCTCATTCTGAACCAGACTCGGAGGATTGGCAAAAAGGCAGTATTTTCGGAACCACGTCAGCTCCTTTGGCCCAAAAATCACCTCTATCTGGCTTTTCAACTTGCACCGAGTTTTTTCAAGCCTCTATTGACGTAATCTCCATTTATCTGCTGAAGCCAAGCCTTTCAGAAATTGCTAAGTAATCATAAAAGTACACTTCCAAATTGCTAAAATAATACAGCTCCAAGTTCCAACCTCATTCCAATTTCATTTTTAGGCCCCTCCCTTCTTTGGGAAAACAAGCAAAATAAACATACATTACAAGAAACTTCTTTCACTGTGATCTAAACACACAATTGGGAATCAAAAAAGGAAAGCAAAATGATAAGCCACTAGAAATAACAGTTCAATGAACGAAATAGTTACTTTCATTAACAAAAATATTTACATGCGTGCAGTGGTAAATATTGCAGCCATGCTACTATCTGGTTTGGCAAGTTCAGTTGGTATATACATGCATCAAAAGATGAAGAAGATCCAAGAAAAAGTAAATTAAATGGTGTTTCATGGCAGCCAATGTTAGATGATGACACTATACGCGTTTACGACGGAGATATTGCATTCACAAAATTTCAGAAGGCCTTTCATTTTTTTTTTTTCCCAATAACAATGAGATAACTACCAACATCTGCAAGTGTAACAAATACATGCACTAACCTACTGAGGCACAAAACAGACCCCTCTCTGCACAGGAGCAGTGAAAGCAGGCCAAAGGGTGGGGTTAAGTACAAGAACAGGTGAGATGAGACCCTGTACACATACCTATATCTGTCTCCATCTTCCAAAAGCCCTACACAAGTGGTAATATACATGACTTCCCCCAATTTATAAAAAAAAATTAAAAAGAAAAAAAAAAGAATTTGGCCTGTTGACAGCTCTTTGGTAAACTTTTAACAAAACCTGCAAAATAGCAATCACCAACCCCTTCCCTTGTTGCACTGCCTTTGTGGAGTTATCAGCCTCTGCATGAAATCCATGGCAACATTAGATCATTCTCCCTTCAACAACTTATTACTAAAGCAAATTTGAGATGCACAACTATAATATAAATGCTCACACTGAGATTAAATAAAAAAAAGGTGTAATGCACAAGAAAAAAAAAAAAAGCTTGAATAGTGACAATTGGAGTGTAACTAACTCCTAAATTACTCAGTAAGAGAATGTGGATAATGATTATTAGTTCAAGAGAAGGAAATAAAACAGAATTTTAGTAAAATCTACTATACTTCGGTTAAGATGATTGACCACATAAGTTATTGAACCAGCTAACCATTAGTTAGATAAGTGGTGCATGATAGCTAATCCTATCAAATGTGATAAAAATCCAAATTTACCTGTACATTGCTGCTAAAAGGGCATGCAAATCAAGCCTTAGCAGCACCGACTGGTTCCGGAACTGCTCAATCCGTTCGATTGCTTCATTCCAGCTGAGGATTAGTGGGCCTGATATACATAGTGCCTTGTGCTGATTGAAGATGCTGTGTTTGTTGTTGAGAGTGTTGCTGCAGCTGTGCCGGTACCGACTTCTGTTCTTGTTGTAGCTGCTGCTCTGATGTCTGGAACAGTTGCTTAGTAGAGGATGGCAGTGTCGGTTGTTGTGGCAGTGTTGATTGAGATAGTTGTGACTGCTGTTGCCACTGTGTTCCAGCACTTCCATGTTGGGACAAGCCTCCTGATAACTGCCTCTGGCCTAAACCTTGGGGTACAGATGTCGCTAGCTCACCTCCAGCTGAATTAGTAAGAGGCGGGCTACCAATAGAACCCACTTGTGAGGCCGTCGTCACAGAATCCCCAGAGGTTTCTGATGATTTCCATTGTGGAGCAACTGATACCAAGTTAGCTGAATCATTACAGGTTTGGGGCACTGTCGTCGATGTACTTGTAATGGTCTGGGAAACATTGCTCTTAGGCTGCAGTTCCTTGTGGCAGTGATCAGTTTGAGATTTCGCTGGCAGATCGGCATTCAATTGATGATTCTGTTGAAGCATTCTCTGAACAGCAGGTTGAGTTTGACCAGCCTGTTTCTGATGCATTTGTGGCAGTGGTTGTGGCTGCAGATGCTGATGGTTGGAAGGAATAACTGCTGGTGAAAGAGTTTGACTACTAGTAGATTGAGCATGGCCAGAAGATACTGATGGAGCCTGACCTTGAGAGCTATTATCAGAATGAGAAGGCATCTGCTGCATTTGCTTTGATGAAGGTGGTCCTGAGGCAGAAAATAACTTCTGTTGTGGCTGAGTGTGGCTTGAAGATTGAGTTACTAATGGTTTAGACACTTGCATTGAACCCAAGCCAGAACCTGAATACAAGCTTTGACCAGGCATCAAGTGCATGATGTGTTCTTTCTCTGCACTTTGGTTTCCTGGAGGCACAGAAAGCCCATTCATATGAGAATGATCGACAGAAAGGTTCTGATGCACCGCCATATTCCCCCTTCCCACTCCCTTCAAAATTTTAGCCTGCTGCGACGGCTGCAAATGTGGCCTCTGCTGAGGATGAATCCGGCCAGGCTGTTGAAACTGTTGATGCTGATGCTGTTGTGGCTGCCTTGGTCTTTGCTTTCCCATCTGATTTGTCAACCCACTGCCAACAGCTTGAGAATTTCTGTTCATCCCATGATGTGGCAAGGTATGTTTTTGTTGCTGCTGCACTGACATGGGAGTCAATGGGGAAGTTGGTGTTAATGGGGGGAGTGACACTGGCTGTGTGGAAGTTTGTGACTGAATTTGGGAACTATTTTGCATTGATGATGATATTGGTAGTTGGGGCTGAGGTTGAACATGAGGCATCAAGCCGCCAGATGCAGCAAACTGCTGTTGCTGTTGCTGCTGCTGCAGAAGACGCTGATGCATTTGCCTGTCTTTAGCAAAACGAATAGCACCTTGAAGATGAGGATGAGGATGATTGCTCATCACTTGTGATTGTTGTGGAGGCATTTGATGCTGCTGTTGGGGGTGACCAGTATATGGCTGCACAGCAGGAGGAGTTTGATTGGCAAAACCAGAATTCAACCCATTAAAAGCAGGAATTACTTGGCTGCCTCCCTGAGTGACCTGCATCGGTAGTTCTGGTACTGTCATTTGTCTTTGATGCTCTGAGTTATGACCAGTCTATGAGAAGATTAAATGCTTCTGTCAAAATAATATACAGGTAGTGTTGCACTATGCAGAGAAAAAATCAGAAACTGTGCGATATTGAAATATCAAAAACTATCACAGAATTTACGTTTGGATAGCAGAATAGGTAGATACAATAATTACCTTATATCTACCAAGAGTGCTATTCTAAACCTAGAAAATATAACCAAATAAATCAGAATTGAAATGGAAGACAAATTACCAAAAAAATAATGCCATCCATCTTGCTAGATCAGGGTGAAATAAATCCAGCTAATTATTACACAAGATTGAAGTTATTCAAAATATTATGTACACAGTGCAAATTTTAAATACATCGACACAATGATCAGCAGAGATGGCCTGGGAAGGAACAGCCATTTAACAATGTCATATAAAAATCTAATCCATAACTATTACTACCTCTTTAGTACTCACCTTAAAAATATTATCCAAATAAAACTATACAGTTATATTAACAACGTAGCAAGCAATTCTACGATATTTCGCGACATGGTTATCTAAAATACTAGCCATCTCAACAACAGTGAAGTACTGTGTAGTTGCAGGCTTCCAGAAACTCCCCTACGAGATACCAACTCTTAAAATTGCAAGGGGAAATTAGAATAATTAAACACATCTATAAAGCCATTCAATTGGTATGGCGGTCACCTGCAGCTGAGATTTTGCAATGGCATAGGATCTATTTTTTGCTTTTATCAGTAATCACTAATCATGTTATGGTCATTGTAAAAACTTTGTGGCCAAGACTAACTAAAAATTCTATCAAGTAAATCTTAGTTCTATCATCTATAACAAATTAAACTTTGTGAAAAATCATTCTACACCATTTTTATGTAATTGTTGGTTCTATCAGTCATCATATCTCTACTGACTTTTAATTTCATTCAAGATTTTTGGTCATTAATGAATGACTAGAATTTGATAAATAAATGATCACCACATGGGGCATGTTTTACTTTCATTATTTTAACTTCTAATCTACCGTTTTTGAATTCACATTGATTCTTGGAGGCTGACCTAGCAATAATAATAATTGATAAATAAAATAAATCATAAAGGTGGATCTAATTATATTATTTTCAATAGTATTACTTGCCTGGCCGATCATATGAACTTTGAAAACTCAAGAATAAAAAAGAACTCCCTCCCATTCATAAATTGGAAGTCTATATTTGAAGAATTAAAAGAGTAAAACAGGTTGATAGCTATCGCAGTAAAAAAATCAAGTCTTTCTATTACATTTTAAGAAGTCCCATCGTGATGTTTTCTCCTAAGCATGTAATACTAGAAAGAATAATATCATTAGTGTAAATTCAGGCCAATATTCTTCAGTAACTTTAAAGAATAAGTGTGTTTTTTTAAAAGAAAAGGCATCAAACCAAAGTTAACATTAGTTTCTTTGTTTATATTCTACTATTTAGCTCTCATATTAAGCTGAAGAAACAACATTTGTAATTAGTGTATAATTCTCTCAACAGTAATAATCGTACAAAGTCACGTGATAATGACTAGCATATATAAAAGGAACTTACCCGCATAACGTGTAAACCCTCACGAGGTCTCATCATTGAGTTCACTTGACTGGTGCCGCTTCCAGGTGGCATACTTACAGGGCTTGGCATCCCAACCATTCCAGAGGATAGCATACCACCGGAATTCATCATTGATGATGAGGCCATTCCCTGAAAGCCTGGCCTTGGCATTGGCATGTTTCTGTTCATCCCAGGAATCATACCCACTTGATTTCCCCCAGGAAGTACGCGGCCGCCACGATCAGCCCCAGAAACGGGCAAATTAGACTGCTGCAAATTTCTGTTGGACAGCATTTGATTATACTGCTGCATTCTCTGTTGCTCATCAATTGGCAAAGATGCCCTTGGAACAGCATATCTACCATCCCTATGAATAGACCCCATGTTTCAGCATACAGAATATAATAATCAGAGCAAACACACCTAGAACGACAACCTCAAGTAATACCACCTGATAGGAGCATTTAGTGGACCAGACAGAGAAAGGTTATTGCCTAAAACAACACCAGAAGATGTTTGCAGAGAGGAACATGGCCCAGATGTAGGAAGAACTGATCCCACAGCACCTTGATTTTGCACAGGTAAACCACTAGCATGTGAACTCGGATACCCAATGGAAGCATCCGGGCTAGATGCAGTTGTATCACAGAGGTCAAGGGGCCTACATCCACCCAACAAAGTAGTACTATAACAGTTGTTTGCATGAGACAAATGCAACCGCACACATGCCAATAATAAAAGAAACATAGCCTATGACAATGTGAAGATAAAACATTCATAAGCTGATACATAGCAGAGATACTAAATTTGCACAAAAGCTGGAAACTTACGTTAAAGGACCTCCATTTTGGTTTGTGGGAACATCATTGAGCGCAGTAACATGAGAGCTGTGAGCTGCTACTATTTGTTTAGGGTCCTGGTACTCATTCTTCAGAGCGCACACAAAAAATGACAGTCAAGGGAGAGTTTTATTAATATAAGTTAAGTGCAAGTAAACAAAACATAGGATCATTCCAAAATGCCTCAGCATCTAAATTTAACATAAAAGAAGCATAATCTACTCTTTTTACTTGATTTATGTTGCAATATACATTTGCCAATGAAATATGCTACTCTACACATCAGCTTATCTTCAGCTGCTGTTTACCAATGCTTATAAAGTTGGTCAAACTTCAGGATTTGTAGTGTATTCTTAAGCAACCTCTTTTTTTTTAAAAGTAGTGTTCTTAAGCAATGTATAAGCATTTGAAGTCTGAGCAAGTAAAAGACTTTTGCACCCATAGTATAAGATGCCACCTCTATTTATACAAGGTTTTTTGGTCATTTTAACAATTTGAAGTTATAATTTTAAACAAACATTTCCATCTGCTTATAAACTACGTATGTTTAATATTGTATACACGGAAGCAATAAATCAAACTGTTGCCAGTCATATTTGGATTTGTAGTTAAAACAGACCTATACCAGCACAGGGCTCAAGGGAAACTTCTATTAAGCCCAACTTTCATTCAGCAGTCTTGCATATATTTTATTAAAGCTAAAGCCTGGCACAGACATGTTACACAACCAATAAAATCATATATAGATAATGCTAGAGTTGAGATTTGAAATGTTTTAATTTTTGAAAGGAATTAAATCCAATAATGATACAAGATTTTAAAATAGTATATATAGATATTACTTATTAGGTTTAAAGAATTATTCCCAACATAACTGCAATATTGGAAATAAGACATTAAATATTAGAACCAGCCACCAGGCCAGGCCCGTATTTTAAGATTTCTCAAGGGCTCATGGTTGAACAATAGAGTAGTCCCACATGTTACACTGGCTTGGTCTTGCATATAAACTGTAGGCCCAAGATAGCCTGGCCCACATTATGATTCAGGTCAAGTTAGAAGGCATAAGAAAAATAAGCAAACTGATACGATCTCCTCATACATGCACAAAATGGATAATAAACAAACCTGACTCCTCCTGAAATGGTATTTCTTCCCAATCAGAATAATCTTTTCAAAATGAGATTTCAGAGTATCTTCTTCCATTGGACCTTGTAATCGTTGAAATAGCTGTCTGGCACTGCCCTGTAAGAAATAAAAAATATAAAACAAGCAAGCAAGCAAAAAACCTCATATTATAGTCGTAAAGGAGAAAGTCTATATCAGAGCAAAGTATTTATCAGAGTAGAGATAGTCTTGCCTTTGGGATGCCCGGCAAAGTTGATGGGTAAGATTGAGAAGATCCTGAATCTTCAGCACTATCAGCCCCATCACCAGCACCCTTATCCATTAAAATTTTGTGACGTTCTTTACATTCTTTGGGCTTGCGAAATATACACTGAATACATGGAAGAACCAGAAGAAAATCTTTTATGATAAAATAAAAAGGGTAAACTTTGCCCCGAAGTAGGAATAAAACAGAAAGGCTTTGCGGCAAAAAGAAGTATAGTGAATACTACACCAAAAAGGTCAGAAATGCATTCCAACAACAAAGCAAGGAAATTGAACACGTAATTTACCTTAAATATAAGGGTACTGTTGATGGCATCACTTATAAGCTCCCAATTTGGACCCATGTCATGAACCAGAACCACGAGTGCCTGAGTTAATTTAAGTATCAAAAGGTAATTAATCAACACTTTCAATACCACATAAGATCAAATTCTAGGGAGAGACCAATGTAAACCAACCTGATCTTCAAAAGGTGACCATGGACTTCCAGAACCAGCCTGCCCAGGAGGAACCTGTAAGGAGATGAGAAGAACTCAAAATGGGAAATCTAATCTAAGTGAAGGTTGAGAACCTTGCCACAACCACATCAAAATTTACCTTCATTGATTTAGGTTTTCTGCCTCGGTCACGACCAACAACCAGTTTCATGATTTTATTAGCGCTGGGCATATTACTCATTTGGGAAGCTGCAGGAGAAGGAATAGGACCACTAACTGGAGCCATGTTGTCAAAAGTACCATCTAGTGGTTGCTTCATTATCTTTGGTTTCTTTGCAGTGTGTTGCCCATATGATAAACCTTAAAAAGAAAATATATGAAGCTTTTTAGAGCTTAAAACACTAGTTCCATTAGAAGTACGTGTAAACGTTAAGAAACAACCAACGTGATATGAAGTAAGAAAGGACAGTACCACTAGTTCCGTTAGAGTCAAAATGATGATTCTCTAGTCTCTTTCTCAAATTATCCCTCTGAAAGAAGAGAAGCAACAAGGACAATAAGAACAAATTAGACAGGCAGCTCTAAAATGTGAAATTTGGTTAGCATGAAATTGAACAAAGCACAAGGAACTTTGATAAGGTTTTGGACTCCAAATCCAGATTATTAAGCATAAATTGCAAGAGAATGAACAAGCACAAAAAGATTGCATAAGAAGATTTCTCTTCTCCAGCACTGAGGAAACAAAATGGTCATTGGTCAACTTTAACCTCAGTTCCTACAGCAAAACTTTCATGATATAAATTCCTCCAGCCCTCAAAGAAATGAAAACACAAGAAAACTCACTGATTTGTTTGAGGTGTATCAAAAATACATAACAGTATGGGGCACCAACAAAATTCGGTATCATGAGGATAAACCTTTTTAATAAGCAAAAGGCCTAGGTTGAATTTCAAAGGAATAGCTTTGCCAATGTATATCATTGTCAAACTGGTAAAAGAGCAGTGATGCTTCCATAAATTATTAGATTAGATATGACAAGAACAAAAATAAAAGCAAATCCAGCTACAATCAAGATTTTATTTGACAAACTGAGAATAAAGTTCCAATATCTTAACAATTAAACAACCACCTATGAAAACATTCAGTTCATCCAATTCTCTCTTAAAGAATTTGTATCATATCAACAACTATTTAAACTATAAAAAAAAATTCAAAATACAAAAAGATACTACCTTAATTACCTGTTCATTATGAACATTTGAATCCAGAGGCCAAACTGGTTCGTAAGCAGAACCCTGAAACCAAGAAGAGTCATGCAACTAAACAAGCAGCACATGCAGAAAAAGAATTGTGAAAAAATTAATAACACAAGTGTTCTAGTAACCATTAGAATATAAAAATCCCCGCATACCATATGTTTAGACTTTTTCTTCTTTTTGGGCTTTGTTGATGTCTCTGCACAGTCATATGGTAACTGCTTGTCAAAATCCCCACCTGACTCAACCTCCACACTCTTCTGGACATGCGATCCACCATGCAAAGTACTCTGGTCATCCTGAAAAGAACTAGTATCTCCACTGGAAGCATCGGTCTTTGCTGGAGTATGTAGAACCCCAGCAACTCCACTACTAAATGGAATTGCAAATCGCTGCCTGGAAGCAGGAGTTCGGATACGTTTAGTCGGAATTGAACCAACATGAAGGTTACTGGCAGGCCTTTTTCCCATTGATGTATTTTGGTGAGATGTGAAATGCCCATAAGTTAAATCAGGTCCCATTTCATATGATCTCGCAGAATGTGACTTGATCAAGTGTTTCTTTTTCTTCAGGTCATGTTTAACTGACTTGCTACTTTCAAAGGCCCCGTGCATATAATATGTGCTTGTCTCTCCTTCCTCTTCTTCATATGCATTCTCACGATATCCAAACTCTGAATTTTACAATACAACCACCAAATTAGTAAGGGTGAACTTGATGATAAACTTGTAAAAAGCACACGATATTTTAAAAATAGAAACATGTAAATATAATGGGTTTAACATTACCAGCTCCAGCATCATATATAGAAGTATCAACTTCCTCCTGCATGCTACTGCCAGTCTTCTGAAAGGGAAGGAACCCAATTAGTGCATTAACAATATTATAAATAAGAAAACAACAACTGAAGTATTGGATGCAGGGGAAAATTCATCAAAAGAAAGAACAATTATGCCGATGCCTATTATCTTATAAAAAAACTAAAGTAACCCAAAGAATGGCAGACAAAATGTGGATTCATCAACATAAAATTTAAAACATCAACCACATTGTACAAGTCAATTTCCAAAATCTAATACCCACAAACTGCCTTTTTTGGTTAAGGGAAAGCAAATCAGAAGCATTGATGAAACGTACAAAGATTATTAATTTACCTCACACTGTAGCAAGTGAGATTCAATGGACATTCTGTAATTTTCCATTGCCCCTGAAGGAACTGCATAGAACAGGCTTTCCTGCAAAAGCACAAGGCATGATTAATGATTTATGAGTAATCTTGTCTTATGCATAGTGATGATAAACTGCATAATATTACAAGACACTAACATCAGAAACTTATGGAATTAACAAGAACTCCACAGATATTAAACACTGAAATAGTACAAGGACAGAAGGGACTATTCAAAAAGAAAGCACACACCTCTGTAAGGTGATCTTCCCATGAATTTCCACTAATGCCTGAATCAGCAATTCTATCTGGAGTTGCTGGGGCTTCTGCTTGAAGAGAAGGAACACTAGAGCTGTTATATTTTAAAAATCTTACAGCATATCCCTGAACTGGATGTGCCAGATTCTTTCCAGAAGTTTGTATCTTGGACTCTTCACCAGTCTCCTGTTAAATAAACACAAGATCAAAAGCAAATGTCAATAAATTGATACACATACCAACCCACTTCTTTAGTGCAGCTACAAGCTCATGAGAATAAAGCATGCATGTGATCAATGTTCAGCAAAGAAACTTGTTAGAAATTATCACATTTAGAACAACCAGTATTGCTTGTCAAAACATGATTTCTCTGCTTACTAGAAAAATTGCCTTCGTAGTTATCAAAGTGTTCCAAAACTTAAAGCCCTATGGTAAGTTGAATAATGCTATAAGTGGAAAACAGAAGGCACAAATCAGAACAACAACAGCCAGCTGGATGCACACAAAAAATGAACGGATATCAGTCCCTCAAGCTAGAAATAAATGAGCACCTCATCAAATTTTCCAAATTTGTCTTTGGAAATTTCATTTCCTTCAAACCACCTTGAATCATGCTTGCAGCTTTCTGAACCGATGCTTTTATCATCCTTATTTAGAAGCATCTCTACAGAATGCCAAAACTGCATCACAGCCTTTGCAAGAGCATGTGCAACCTTTTTAAGTTTCGAATGTTGATTCTGTTCCTCAACTCTCAAACAAGAAGTAAAAGCTACCCGGCGACATATTTGAGCAGCAGCAGTCATTTTCCAAAGACGCTCCTACAAACAAGTATTGAACAACTTAAAATGAAATAAATGTCACATAGTTCTACAGCACTAAATTACACAAGATAAATTAATCAATCTTCAGCAACTAGATACAACTTGCGAAGAGAAGTGGATGACAAGTAACAATTTTTTAACTCTAGCATTTATTATAGCCAGACCTGCGCAAAATCATTTGCCAACCATGTCATTTCTTCAAGAACAAAATCCCAGTGAGATCTTCGGCGAGTCTCCAAGGGCACTATTCCAACTGATAACTCTGCAATCCTCTTACGTTTAGCCTGTTGAACACATCAAAGCACATCTCAATAGCTTTATAGATAACTAAATACCATTCCTGCAATGTTTGGCAAATCAAAACATGAAGTATGAGATAGGATGAAGAACAAACCTCTATAATCCGTGCCTCTTCCAAGACAGAATCTTCATGAGCCTTGTCTACCATCATCAAAGACTGAGGATCAGGAATAACTGAAGAGTTTTTCTTTGACAGAGTAGATTCATGTACTTGTGGAACAGTAAGATCCACAGCGTCCCGAGATGCACTAGAGCATACGATTTCTTTGCTCAGACCAGAATCATCAACCAGCACATTACATTGTTTTTTATTAGACTTGGATGCAGTATTGTCATTCCCCTCCAGCGCTTTAAAGGTAGAACATTTCAACTCTTTTTGCAAGTTGGAAGAACTCTGAATTTCTTCCTCAATTTTGAGGGAATCATTACCAGAGTTTTTCTGCTGCAAGGAACTACCATCTTCCTTTAAGATAGCATTTGTGTCTGTAGCTTCAGCTTCATTTCTTTCATTTGCCATCTCAACCACCACAGAATTTTGCACTCCTTCATATTCTGATGTTCGTTTCACAATAATTCTATTAGTATCATTGTTTCCGCCATTAATACAAACATCGCTCTCATTATTTGCATCCAAACATAGGCTGTTCTGTGTGCAAGAGGATTCTGAATCTAATCCTTTTGTTCCTGTAGTACCATTGGCATTTTGTCCTACATTTTTATCTCCTTTCAAGTCACCAAACCCATTTAACTGGCTGGACGCATTTTCATTATCAGGTTTTTCTGCAGCTAAGCTTGGTGTAAATTCAGGTCCAGCTGATATTACCTGTTCTTTTTCCTTAGCTGTATCACATCCACCTGTAGCCATCTTGCTAGGCGATTTCTGAGCATCAACATCTGACAGTTGATCACGCTGGCTTTCCTTTAAGGTGTCGGTCTCAGTAGCATCAAGCCTATCTTCTGGCGTACTATCTTTAGGTGAACTAGATTTTCCTTCTAGAGCCACAGCACCATCCAGCTCCATGTTTGACTTGACATTTTTCATCTCAATAGGAGAAACCATATCACCATTTGAAGTGGTACATTTTGGGTAAGAAACAGAAGGAATAATCTTGTCCTTCTGACAGTTAGTTTCAGATATTGAACCCTTCACATCTTTCAAACCCCTATGAACATGCAAGAAAGATCCGTGACCACCAGAACTTTGAATTACATCATTTGAGCTCGAGCGAGCAGCATCACGATTTGGTCTGGACCTGTTCCTTCGAGCATACGGGCGAACAATGGCAGAATCTTCTGATTCCTTGGGATTTTGTGTCCCATCCATCTGAGAAGACTGTTCTGACGGAGCAATATTACTCCTTCTATTCGGATGTCTGCTGTGCCTATCCCCTTGAAGAATTTCATTCTCACCATCAAAATTATCAGCACTATTGGGTTCACAAATTGTGCGAGTCCCAGGCCTGCCACTACTTTCCACAGAGTCCCCATGAGGTGATGCAGTCAATGCAAAACTACCTTTAGCTTCGCTATAATTACAAAAATAAAAGAGTCAAGAAGAAGGGGAATCATCAGCCACAGTAGCATAAACATATTTGCAGAATGTAAAATAAAGCAACACAGAACAGAATCAAGAATATACCTAGTAACAAAATGTTCATTGTGATGATCAGTGAGAGAAGTAGACTGGACACTAACAGAAGCTGCACTCCCAAATTTAAAGTCTAATGGATTGCCGCCCTGCATATGAAGAAATATTTGGATTTATCATGGATAATGCAAAAAATAAAGAATAGCATGTGATGAATTGAATTGCCATACTTTCTCAAGAAACTCTAGCTCTCTTCTCCTTTCCTCACGAACATCATACTCCTGTCTGTTAACATTGAATAATTGTCCTCAATTATCCAGAAAATAACAAGAAGTGCAATGTCATGTGAATGTGAACAGAGAAGTGTATTCTAGTATTACCTAAGTGCAGCTTGAGCTCTCTCAATTGCTGCTCGGCGCGGAGAGGTTTTGATGCCAATTCCAACTCCGCCGTCAACGACCCCGCCCATGGAATCAACCTCAGCATTTACTAGGACACCAGATCCTGAACCACATCCATGCATTCCTGCCCCTGTAGCTACAAGTTTTCCCTTCCCATAGGTTCAGAAACCTATCATATTCCGAAACCAAACATATGAAAGGAATATTAGCACAAGGTAAAGCAATGCCAGCAATCGAAAAAGCACTTGCCCATGGAGAGATGAAATTGTAGTGTCACAACATAATGAATAAAACCCCGTTTAAGTGAAAATCGAACAGCCAAAATAAAAAAGCCAACTTTGACTTATTTCAACCCCAGTTAAGAAATGTTTGATTACGAAGCATAGATATGACTTCTTTTCTGTAGATATCCCAGACAATAAAGTATAAATAATATTAACAAGAAGTAGCAAGATGAATATGTTAAATGTTTAAACTAGTCATGTTTGACCACGTAGACAAGCAGTTTAGTTAATGATACATACATGATAGATTATGATGTTTAATGTTTAACACACCAGTCATATGTACTTCTTAGTAATCTACTAAGGTCTATGCACCTCATTAAGTTACAGAAATGTACATTGACGCTGTTTGAGATGATTGAAAAAATTGTGAATGCATCAAAACTAATTCAAGTTTATGCAGCAGCAGCGGCAGCAGTAACAAAATTCAGGTTGTTTGAGCATTTCATTAAAGGATTAGCATTAAACAAGCAAAGCACAAATGTTATAGCATCTCTGCATCTACGCCTGATGCTCCGAATAATAAGACTACTGAATACATACAATAGCTCTCTTGACAACCAAATCAAGTACAAAATTGTTAATTGCCTCCACAAGAGAAATGAAAGACAATATGCAGGTCTCAAATGAACAATATCATATAAATTTATAAGCCATTTACTCCTTAACTACATTATCATTAAGTATTGTACGAAAGCCTTTCTACATTTACTAACATGGATTACTGGGGTAGCAGCAGTTCTCGTTCCATCGAATAAAAAAAAAATCCTAAAACATCATTTTGAAATTGACCAACCAGTGTTACGCAGCTGAGTTGCTAGTTGCTACTCAAGAAATCACAAATATCAAAATGAGCGTTGGTTGAATATAAATGCAGTAAGCACTAAAAGTCATATCTTACGACCAAGGATGACTGCACGATCATAATAGTTCAAGCTTAGAATTTTACGTTTTTGGGACGTGGATTATTCATTGAAAACAAGGTAACGGTAACTAGTAATTGCATTCAGAAGAGATGAATGAGCTTAGAAAGCTGCACACGTGCATGCAAACATGCAATCAGAGCAGAAAAAATGCTTAGCGCCAAGAAGTCCCTTTAAATTCCGACACAGACACCCCCTTAGAAACTCGAGAACAGCACCCCAGAAACTCCAAAGTTTTAAACAAGAGCAAACCACGTTGGAGTATCAAATTCCACCATTTCCATGAATTTCCTATGACTTACAACATAAATCCGCGAGCACTCGACCAAAATGCGTAGCAAACCCACAAGAGAAACGAATAGAAACCTCTTGTCTCACACAAAGAAACCCTAATTTCATTGAATCAACAGATAATTTGCAGAAATTAGACAGTGCAGCCCAATTCTAGGGTTTCCAAAGAAGAAGGAAATTAAGCCCGAAAATTAGAGTAATAATCACCTGAATTTAAAAATTGAAGAGCTAGGGTACAACAGCACTGAGACAATCAGGAAACGAGCTTGAGTTCCAACAGTTTCTCTCACCTAGGGTTTTGGTAGTGAACAAAATACCTTAAAATGAAGAAAGGAAATTTGCCCTAGAAGAAATAAACCCGTTGCTGCAAATGTCAGCCATGAAGACGTGCTGTGCAGTGTCTGTAATTCTCTCTTTCTCTGCAAAAAGTCCTTTCACTTTTTTTCCAATTTTTTTTGGCAATTATGTATCTCGCTCTGTTCTGTTCGGGTTTTTTTTTTTTTTTTGAAACGAGTTTTTTTTTTTTTTCCCCTTCTTTTTCAGGTTTGGTTTTTGGAAGGCGTACTATGCGAGAGCGAGACCTCTCTCTCTCTCTCTCCCACTCTCTCTGTCTGAGTAATGGGCTTGGGTTGTACGTGAAGAAGAAAGAAGACGATAATGGCAGAAGGCCTTCTTCCTCTTTTCTGGTCCATTTTGGGCTTTTTATGGTTTCTCGAAATTTGCAACATTTATTGAAATGTGAAAAAAAAATAATCAAAAAATATATTGTTATCAATAAAAATAGCCGAATCAAATTTTTAATTGATAAAAATAGTTTTAAAAATATTTTTATTGATAAAATTGCCTATATTTAATATTTTTATAATAAAAATACCTCACTCCAAAAATAAATTAAAAAAACAGAAAATAGCTAAAATAATCACCAAGTAACTATTATAATTCTGAACGAAAACTGTACAACAATTATATAAAAATGGTATAATAAATATAAAAAGAATATTTACAAAAATCTTTCTAAATTTTTGCATGTTCTATATTTTTCTCCATGTTTTTTTTTTTTGAACAAAAATCTTCGTGCATTTTAATTTTATTGGACAAATATGCACTTCTTTCTATTTTTCTGTTAAAATAACGGTAGAATGATCAAAAAAAAATTTTACAAACCCTTTTAAAAAAGCACAATAAATAAAGGACTGGAATGAAAATTAATTATATTTAATAATTAATTTTTTCCTCAAAAAATTAATTTAATTTATAATAAATTGCTTTCTTCTTCTTCCTCTAACCTATCGCCACTAAACCTTAGAAGCCGCCATCAACTTCGGCCATTATCTTTACCATTTGAGACCATCATCCAGCGGCTCAGGCAACTCCGACCATCATCTTCACCACCGAAGCCACCATCAATTCCAGCCATCCATGTCCTACACCTTATCAAAACCCACAAAAAAGAGTGCTTCCACTAATCCATCTCTTCTATTCCTTACCCAACCCTGCAATCCCAATTAAGTTACAGTCTCAATTGTCCATCTCAACTTTTGTTCAATTTGAGTCAAATGAAATAGACTATAGATTGGTGATTTTGCCTTTGGTTGGTATAGAGGCTAGCACGACTGACCGTGATGGTGTGAATAGATTGTGGATGGTGGTTTGGCTAGTGCTTGGTGGCAATGACGATGAACCCACTGAAGACAACGGCAATGGCGGTGAACCCAACCTGGCAACCTTCAACCTTCATCGGCGGTGCAATTTTTTGTGGGCAATATGATAGTTGGATTTCAAATTTTTTTGTTATCATTTTAGGTTTTCATGCAAAATTATGACTAAAATTTGTGATATTCTTGAGATTTCTGGTCTAAAAGTGAAAAATGTTGTTGAGAGCAAAGATAATGGGTGAGCTACAACGGCGCTGGTCAGAAGTGGTACTATGGAAAGATAGAAGGTGGTTGTGAAAAAGACTAAAGCTTCAAAATAACCTCTTAATTTTTAAATTTTTTCAAAATGACTCGTAAAATTACATTTTGGTCATTCTACCATTATTTTAACTAAAAAAATAGATAAATGGTATATTTGTCCAACGGAATTAAAATACAGGGAGATTTTTGTTATAAATAAATAAATAGGCAAAAAATATAGAATATGCAAAAATCCAGAGAGGTTTTTGTAAATATCCCAATATAAAATGAATAAAAGAAAATTTTATGCAAAAATTGTACACATATTGATCAACAGTTGTACAAAAATGTGAAAGAAAACTTCATGTAAAATGAATAAAAGGAATCATGTACAAAAACTGCTCAATAGTTGCATAAAAATTGTGCATCTTCAAATCACAATGGCAATTATAAAAAATAGTGTTTCATAATGCACCAAATTAGCCTTTCTCTGTTGTAAGTTGAGACTACAAATCTACACTGCCTATAAAAAATAGATGCAAATTATGTTCAAAACATGTATATTGTGAAATATGTTCAAACTATTAACCAATTATCATATACATATTGATTAACTATTGTACATATATTGATTAAATATTGATTAACTATTGTACACATATAAATCAAATTTCACATAAAGTGCTTTCGTATTTGTTGCGCAAATAACATAAGCTATTGCATCCTCAAGAATCAAATTGTTTGTTTTGTATATTACACATCATACTTAATTATCAAAATAGTAAGAATTTATGACCAAACAAATTCATTAATGCTACAAAATTATTAGATCATCGACTCGTGAGAGTTGCATCAAGTAAATGCCTAAAGATTCAGCAAAAATCAAAACAAAATAATCAAACAAGAAACAAAAATGGGTACAGAATTTGGTAACATTTCATCCTAAAGATGAAAATTAAGGCACAAACTAAAAGATAGAAGTGATGAGAGAATATCACACAAATATTTTGTAACAACCCAAATTCACCCTATGAATAGGACAAACTGAGGTGTCACACACCGTCAACATCCGTTAACTTAACGATTCTTAGATATATTAAATAAATAATATACATAGTGTATCAACGATACCTACTAGCTATTTACATATATTTACACGACTACAAAGTTTCAGTAATTATATTATAGTAGTTATCACATCTTTAAATTTCCATATAGACACATGCAAAAAACAAAAAGATAGATTTCCATTCCAAGCACTAAGACTTTCGGGACCCCGCTAAGCTACTGCTGTTCCTCCTGCTCATCTACATGCGGACATGCGAGTTAAGGAAATAACTCGCTGAGCAACTCCATGCTCAGTGGGTACAATATATAAATTTAACACAGTGCTGTATAAAGCTAGTTGACAAATTCCTTTCAAAAAATCATACACATCATAATTATATTCAAGAGAGAAAACATTCAATAAAATTCATTTCATAAATCAATTATCATTCAAGGCAAATAATTAATTTCATTTTTACTCTACTGGCCTGTTGGTAGGGGTGTCAAAAACTGACACGACCTGCTAATCCGACACGAACCCGACCTACTATTAGCGGGTTAGGGTTGAGATTTTCGACCTGTTTAATTAAATGGATCGACACAAACCCAACCTGCTATTAAATGGGTTAGTGTCGGGTTGAAAATTTCAACCCGTGGGTCAACCTGTACAACCTGTTTACTGTTCATAATAATAATAATAATAATAATTATTATTATTATTATTATTATTATTATTATTATTATATGTCCTGTATGTATATAAAATTTGTTTTGTTAAAAAAATATATATAAAATTGATGATGTTTGATTTTGAATTAGGCTTTAATACTGAAATCAGGTTATATGGGTTAAATGGGTTAGGCTCAACTTGAAATTAGCAGGTTAAATGGGTTTCAGATTGATCCGTTTAATCCGTTTATCTTAAAAAATAATAAAAACTTAAACAGATCAGGTCGACCTGTTTAACCTGTTTATTAAACATATCAGATCAGGGTTGAGTTTTCTGACCTGTTTATCTAAACAGATCAGATCAAGGTTGAGAGGTTTTCAACCCGAACCTGCTTGACACGAACACGAATCCGACACGACACGACCTGTTTGACACCCCTAGTCATAACTAATCACATTTTAGACCATTATTGGTGTGGTGAGCATGGACGAAGGTATTCTTTGATCTTCAAATCATTTATAAAAAACCATGAGTGCCAAGGAAAATAGAGCTACCCAAGATTGTCAGGACCATCAGCCCACGGGTCGTCATTTTCATCCTCCCGTACCCCAGGGAACAAGCACGTTGCCACCCTCTAGGTCAAGGTCTGTTCTACCTTCGTACACCCCACCATTAAACTTTATTTGCCGACGCCTTGACGATAATACTTTTCCAATGGGGTAGGCACACCACAATCTTGTTATACCTATCACATTCTAGACCTTCAATAAAAGAGTGAAAAGATAAAAACTCTAGTCTGCCCTCGACCCTTCGGTCTCGTCAAGTAACTTCCCAAGCTGGGTCAAACAATTTTGTTAAAAACTGAATTATTCTCTCTCTGCTCACTCTCCATTTGTGCCATATTACTTAAAGCTCCGGAATTACAAAATGGTAGAGGGTTTAGACATGAGAGTTCAGAGTTCATCCCATTGTCTTTTTACACAACTATGTCCCTGATTTGATAAGGCAATGGTCCAATCTTGTTACAAAATCACTTTTGTAACTCTTTTGCAGTAATCACATAAAAGAAAGACTCAACATGATCAGATTCACATGTAACGGCTTGTAGTTTTGGAACAATAAAATCAAAATGTCAATAGGAATGGTAAAAAAAATCAAAGTGTCAATAGAATGGCTTGCAGCTTTTTTCAAATTCTATAAACTGCAATCCAATAAAATTGATTTCAGTTCTCAGTACAAACCATCAAACATAAAATTTTGGACAAAAAAAGAAAAATTGCACCTTTCGAGATGGGTCTCGAATAGAGACCTTGCTCATTTTAAATAACATTTTACAGTATGCATTAATTCTGATTGGCATGTTTAGATATCCCTTTATCAGGTGACACCCAATAAGCATGCCAATTATATGTTTTAACAAAAGCATCAGATCGATAATCTAGCAAGTAAATACCATCATCTCTTGCAGACCAAACACAGTTTCGGTAGTCACACATTCTAAAAAACACATCTCCTACCCGAAATACTGTAAATGTGCCTCCGTACTGATGATTATTCCATTCAAAATCACACCAGAAACGCGTAGTTCCCCAAATATCCACGCAAAACCTGAAATGAAATTCTTGGGATGGTGATAGCACAGGATTGCCAAGATCATCATCAATAGACCAGCAATGAAGTCCCAGAGATTTATTGCCACTCAATTCGTTCTTAATTTGGACTAGAAATTTTGTGGTGATACATAAACCAACACAATAGTTATGATTCGTAACCACCGCAACAAAAAAAATTACATAAGTTATAGTATGACATCTAGCTTTCATTTTCCTCTCTTTTCTATATATGCATTTGGCTCAAGTAATTTAGATATATAAGCTTTTAGTTTGTAAAAGATTGATTAAATATTTATATCAAGATTATTAGGACATTCATGAGAATGTTTCTCTTCTTTAACCAAAGATTACTTCAATAGTGTAATGTTTCTTTTTGATTAATTTACATTTCACAGAAAGATAAATTAGATGAGAGAAGGAATCATTAAGAACTCTTGATTGTATATTCTGTGTATCAACTATTGCTCTCTTACCAAAAGATTATTTCAATAGAGTTTAAATGTTTCCATAGCATCAATTTACAAAGCAAAAGAGAACGGGGGAAAGTAAAAATTAGAAAGTCAAAGTGTAATTATTACTTTGATATGAGATCAGGGGAACGGAGCATTAATTTTCTATTGTAAGTCCCAAAATTCGATTTTTAACAACTCATTTGTTAAAAGAATATGAATACAATGGATTTGGCACTGTTTTCTCCCTGGCTTGCCATATACACAAAATGTTGTTGGATCTTTCTTGCATAAAGAAAAAGAGCAGCCTAGTACACAAAAACATCCGCTGATGAAGTAATGTCCAGGGAAGGGATGCACCCCAAAGTTGTAATGTAGGCATGCCCTTCATTTTTCTGCAAGAAAATGATTTGAAGGCTCGAAGCCGTGGCCTTTTGATCTTTCTTGCATTTTATAAAAAATTGTTAGACAACTCTGTTCACCTAAAAATCTCTCCTCTAAAACATACAATACCTATAGCTGCTCTAACACTCTCTATGCAACAAATCAACAATTAAACCAATATATACAATGCCGTCAAAAAAAGAAAAAAACAATAAAAACAAGGTTTATTCAGCTAAGTAAGCTTAATGTGCAACAACACAGTTGATAATTGAATTTTGGGCAAAACCCATAATTATTTTAAACATCAATTATTTCAAGTACAATACACCTAAAACAGAAAATAAGATCCCAAAAAGTTTTATGACCGACTCAGGACATCAAACTTTTCATGGCCATAGCGAACGAGGGATTGGTAAGACTAAATCCTCCATCAACCACCAAATTCATTCCACTCACATACTTTGATTCATCACTTACTAAATAAAGAGAAGCTTCCGCTATATCTTTTGCTTCACACACTGCTACCCCTTTGAAATTATTGGCACCATGTGTCATTAGTGAATCATGGATCTTCCCATCATCCATTCCAGTTAATCCCATAGCTTTCTTCAACATTGGTGTTATTACTGGCGAAGGCGAAACAACATTCACTCGTATCCCATATGGACCCAATTCTACACACAGATTCTTTGCCAAACCAACTAAGGCATGTTTTGAAACTGAGTACGGAGATGTCGGTCCTAAAACAATCGATGCAGCAATACTTGCCGTGAAAAGAATACATCCTTTTTTCGCTGGAATCATAACCCTCGCAGCGTGTTTGGCTACTAAAAATCCACCAAAGGTGTTCACATCCATAACCCTTTTGAATTCTTCATTGCTTATTCCTAAAATACCAGGAGCTGAATTCCCAGGAATCCCAGCATTACTGAACATAATATCAAGCTTTCCATACTTGGACATGGCTGCATCCACCGCGTTCTTGACATCCGAATCATTTGTTACATCACAATGGACATAAGAGACTGTTTCTTCTGAACCGATTTGTTTGCAAAGTGAGAGACCGAGATCATCTTGAACGTCTGCAATAATGACCTTCGCTCCTTGTTTGATGAATAATCTTGCGGTGGTTTCGCCTATTCCACTTGCTCCACCGGTGATCAAAGCCACCTTCCCTTCTAGCCTGCAGGAAGAAGAAAATGGTTAATTAAGAATGGAAACAAATTAACTTATTGTTCCTATCAAATTATAATTACCTCTTGGTCGTTGAGGTTGAAGAGGAATTTTTGTTCATCTTGAGCTAAGATTAACAACCCCTGGACTTAGAACAACAAATTCAAGGGATAAAAATTGATTTGGGCGTCAATGTGTGATGGTTCATATTTGAGCTCAAACGTTGAAAAGTACAAGTTGACCATAACATTTAGCTTCTGTCCAACTTCCCGGTTTGGTTCTCTTATTTGCTCACACTTGAATTGAAGAATTTTAGGGGTGGCGGCAGCTCAATTGGTCAAGATAGCTAGCTGGCTGTGGCCTTGGCAGCCCAGGTTCAAAGTCTAGCAAAAGCCCCTCTCCTGTATATGAGAGGTGTTTAGGTTCGGTTAACCGATAAGGGCGAACCGACTCAAACCGAAAATCGATAAGAAAAAACCGAAACCAAACCGAACCGAACTGGTTAAAACAGAAGTTTAAAATTAGTTAATAAATTAGGTTTAAAACGACTACATTTTGATATAAAACAACTATGTTTTGACGAAAATCAATTGTTTTTAGGTTTATCGGTTCGGTTCGGTTCGATTCTATACTAGACGAACCGATAAATTCGGTTCAGTTCGATTTTTTTGCTAATAATAACCAAAAACCGAAAATAACTGAAAATTTAGTTCGATTCGATTCGATTTTTGGTTTACGGTTTTTTTGAACACCCCTAATATGAGGGTGTGAGTTAAATGACTATGGGGGAAAATAAATTGAAGAATTTTTTAATACCAAGTCAAATTTCCAAAACTCAATGCAATTAATATATATATATATATACACACATACATATTCTTGTATATCAAATTATTAAAAAATTGCAGCCACTTGTGTAAGGTCATATCCAACAGTTTATACATATCAAGTCAAATTTTCAAAACTCAATGCAATTAATATATATATAATATATAAACGTATACTTGTATATCAAATTATTAAAAAATTGCCACCACTTTTGTGTAAGGCCATATCCAACAGTTTATACTATTTTTTACACTAAAATGTTATAAAACATTAAAATAGTGTAAAATCACTACAACAATTATCACTAATTTTAATAGTAAAAAAATATTCCTTTTATATTCTTCTTTCTTTTTAATATAATATTAATTTCTTTCACTTTAATATAATTTATTTATTTTACACACAATTTCATACACAAAATAATAATATAATATGTCTCCAATAGCAGTCAAATCTTATGCTTCTTTCGAAATAGAACAACATGCAGTACTATATTATGATTGCAGAAATTTTAAATTCTTATGTTTCCATAAGAATTTAATTTTCTTGTAAGCTAGAATTTTTTTCAGTTGCAAGTGGAAGAGAGAGGGAAGGAGAAAAGAGACATATTATAATTTGAATCTAGATACTTTAATATTAGGTGATAGATTATTAACCATTTGGGTCAACCTCATCCTCTTTTGTATGCTAGGTAAGAAAGAACCTAAATTCCGTAAAAAAAAAAAAAAAAGGAAAGAACCTAAACGTTAAAATTATATGTTGAGCTTGACATATTATTTTGTAGCCAAAGACTGTTCTTGTTGGACCAACTTCATCGTTGAGAAGTCATTATATTATTACCGAGCACCTTGAATAGACGGAACGGCTGCTATACGCGGACAATTTTTCTTTTTCTAATTTTTCCCCTCTCATCAAATCATACATTATCTGTATTACTATTTAATCCTGGTTAATTTAAGCAGTTCATAATTTACATATTTAACTTTATTTATAAATATCACATAAATTTTTTATATTTTAATTATCTCGATGTTATTATTTTAGGGTGAGGTTTGTATGAAAACATATGCATGTACGTGGATATCTTTTCTTTTCTTTTTATTAATTTTTACAACTTTTTTTTATCAAATTAAATCTTCAATTGTTTGTATTTAATTATAAAATTAATTTTAAGATTCATAATTTTTAAATTTAGCTTTGTATTATAAATATCATATAAAATAATTAGAACCGTTTCCAATAATTCTAATTATGTTATGTAATAATTATAATACAGACCCAATACAAACTGCAAACTCCGAAAATTTATATTGGACAAAATACAGATAACATATGATTTGATTTGAAAAAGAAAATAAATAAATTAAAAAAAAATGTCTACATATATGTACGTCCGTAGAGTAGTTGTTCCCTTATTTCAACAAGAATGAACGAGTTTTAAAAATAAGTAATACTCTCGCTCCATTCTTGCCTAAAAATAAATGCCCAAGATTAGTTCCATTTTTCATTTTGGAAAATATCAAAAAACTTTATCATAACACATTTATATATATTTTTGACATTTATGCTCTTTATTAGATAATTATTTTATAATTAAAAATAAATATTCTTTCCAAGAGAGTATCTTATTACAAGATTAGAATAGGAAAAATATAAAATTATCTTTTAAATTTTTAAATGAGACTCTTACCTTAAAACAAAATGGAAAGGAATATGAAACTAATATCCTGAAACAGAGGAAGTAACTACGTTTGATAAAATAGGAGGTAAATTTTATTAACTAGTAACATAACAAATATCACTTTATATAATTTTATTGTATTACAAATGTCAACAAATTTGAAGTATTAGCTAAATATTATTTTTTTTATAAATATTTGTATTAATTAAAATGATATAGATAAATAAACCTAAATATATATATTTACAAGTTATGATAAATAATATTAACTTATATATAGTAAATATATGTATTTACTTATAAATAAAAATGACATTTACCTAATATTTAAAAAATCACAAAAAAATACATTTATTTAATATTTCAAAATATATGACAGTTAATAAAAACAAATATTAAAAGTTGTTATGTATTACAATTCTCCTTTTTCGATTTAAAGAGGAATTTAACCCATAGACTACACGATACAATGGTAGTCGTACTTCATTCCACAAATCCAAATGAAATTCAAACATGTGACCAACATGTTTCTACATTGCGCACTAACCAATAGACTAGGTACTCAACCTCTTAGCTACTCATCACATTATTCTCTATTTGTTGAATTTTCACTTTAGCCACCCTGGACTGAATAAACTTTTCTCCTTAATATTCCCTAAATAAAAGATTTTTTGGTTATTTAAAGAGTAATAAAGTAATTTTTTTGAAAATAAATTTCGAGATGAAGAGGGAATTAATCCAGACTTATACCTAAATTATATATACACTTAACATTAAATTATGGAGAGCCCGTGTAATACCCTAATTTTTAAATATCGGTTTTTAATAAAAAGGACTAATTTGAAAATAAAATTTATTTTGAGAGATATTTTAGAAATTAAAATCCACAGGTATTTTTGTAAATAATAAAATAGTACGAGAGCATTACAGTCTAAATATTATACGAAAATTGACTGAATAATTAAGAACATTATGGTATTTTTAAGCGAAAGATATTTTAAATAAATAAATAAATATTATTATTATTATTATTATTAAAATAAGAAAAAAACGGAAAAGAGATCAGGAAACACGAGTTTCCTTATCCCCCTTCCCCGTTCAACGTATCCTTCCTTCATCACTGCTGAAAACTAGAGCCGCCACGGCGAGGATCGACTGCCGTCACCAACTCCATCGCCGCCGTCAGCTCGTCCTTCTCCTTCATCTTCTTCTTTACTCCGATCGACTGAAACTAAAGAAACGAGAGAGAGAGATCAGATGAGAGAGAGAGTTGTGACGGAAGAGAGAGAATCGGACTGCCGACGCCATTATCCGACGATCCGGCGGTCGGTTGGCGATTTCGAAGCTAGATTCAGACTCCTCAACGTCTAAGCTTTCATTTGATGCCATTAGCTTCTCCAATCTACACCGGAAACGGTGATCGAAGAATAAAAACGGTAGAATTTTCCGGCGTTATTTTTGACGGCTTCTGGCCGGTTTTTGACTCCGATTTTGGTATCAATCTACTCCTCTCTTTTCTAGCTTCATTTTCATGTAAATATTTCTTGGATTGGGTTTGATTTTCCGGTGACCGATTTTATGGTGAGGTGCCGACTGTTTTCTTGATTTTTTCGGCGATTTGTGTATAGTTTGTTAAATCTATTTGTATTTTTGGACTCCTTGCAGCGATACGAAGCCATCGATGTGCTCGGATTTAAAATTCGATAAGATTTGCAATTTTCCGGTGATAGCGCGACCAGAATATTCTGTTGCCGGCAACCAGAATATTCCCTCTGGCAAGAAATTTCGACAGTACCTATTTCGCATCGTTTCGACGAGCTAAACTCGAATTCGAACTCCGCTTTACGATTTGAGACCTCGAACTACCAGAAATGTAAAGTTCGCAATTTAATTATTAGAATTTAAATTATTAATGCTTTAAATATTAAATGGGATCTAAATTGGAAACAAAATTAATAGAAGATGATTAAATATAAGTAAAGGAAATAAATAATAGTGAAATTGGGAATTAAATTATAAAATGGAATTAATTACGGATCGTAAGGAAATACGATAGAAACAAATTAATAATAAGAATGCGATTTATATAATTAGCTGACGGAAGTAATTAATTATAGAAATCATTTTATTGTGATTAGTGAAAGGACAGAGGACGGTCCGAGCGGAGTTATGAAGATAGAATGCGAGGAAATTAACGCATAGGACTTTATCTGCGGGCTTCAGCAGGTTCGGTACTTTTACGTATTCGAACTGAATTTGATTTAAATTATTATTATTTCTCTGGATTTTAAATGATTGGTATTTTACTGTATTTGGATAAATTGTTGGGAACTTAAACGTGTGTTCAAGTCAAATATAAATGTTTGCTGAATTTTTAATACCGACGCGATAATCGCGAGTGCGATGTTATCTGCGCGGTAAAGGCAAAATTAAAGAATTTGATTTAAACTGTTTATTTTTAATAATTGATATTTTTACTATATTTTGAAGATTATTTATTTGAGAACTCAAACGTGGATTTGAGATATATTTAGTTGTTTGTTACACCGGTGCGGTAGTCGCAAACGCGAAGCTACCGGCGGGGTAAAAGAAAAGGTGAGACATTGATAATATATGAGAATTCTGAAATAATGTTTGAGATGAACATGACCATTAAATATATATTTTATATACTCTACTTGGTTATGGACCTAGTGATAAGTATATGTCGACATATGGGCAAAACTCCTGTACAGGTGAACAAATGGAAGTGAGATAATGAAATGAAATGAAAACAACAGGAATAACTACGGGTTATGGCCTATAAAATGAAAAATGGGCGTATCAGTGAAATACGACCACAATGATTGAAGAGAAATCGGCGTATATGAGAAATACGGCCGACATAAATAGCCCTTGGGTTTATCCTTGAAAATCTAGTAAAATCAGTAGAGTAAAAATGTTGCTAAATGGAATTATTTTGAGATTTGAACTGTGATTTGTGTTTTACTATTTGTTTATCTATTAAATATAAATATTATTTAAATATTTATAATATTTATATGAAATGAATTCGTCAATTGGTTTTGAAAAATACTGTATTATATATATTATACCCACTAAGCATGGAGTTGCTCAGCGAGTTATTTTTGTAACTCGCAGGTCCGCAGATAGAAGAAATTAAATAGCAGCATAATCCTGGTCCGTTCTTAGAAGTCAAGCATTGGTATAACCTCTGGTTTTATTTAGTTTGGCATGTACTGAA
>CATIWJ010126838.1:0-15796 GCA_949640765.1 Croton laevigatus | reverse complement strand
AATAGATAATGATATTTTATTGATAAAGTATGATTATTCTAACATTTATGTGAGTTTCAAATGTTAAAAATTTTCTAGAAAAAAATTGATATTTGAAAACCCTAATACATGCAATTAATTTCGTTGTCCTATGTAGTTTGCTTTAAAAATCAATCTTCAAACTCAAGATCTAAATGATCATCTTCGAATAAGAATTTTTTTTTGAAAGAGATAAAATAAAAAATTTTAATTATCTTTTATTTGTACAGAGGAGTGATGTTTTTTCTTTTATTATTATGAAATTTATATTTATAAAAATTTTCCTTTATTGGTACCAGGCAACGTGATAAAAAAACCTGCTCGCACGTGAAAGTTAGGGCAAGAAGAATAGACTACTACTACTACTTTTATTTACTTGCGAAATAAGCGCCGCCGAAGTGCAGGAGGGGAGGACTGCTCGTCTACTCCGGCGCTACAGTCTAAAATAGTAGTATTTGACAATACGCATATAAAACAGAAAAACAAACAGATATTAATACGGTACAGAGAGTTTTTCTAAAAGAAAAATATACATTATATAGGAAAGGAAAGCGAAAAAATAAAAATAAATGAAAGTATAAATTATCAGCGTATACTTTTTCCTGCAAAAAAAAAAAAAACTGAAAATCGACAATCCACTGAATTGATACTGCTTTTGATTTCTTCCTTCAAATTCAAAGCCGAAGCCATCTGTTTTCTGAAACAACCCTAATTTGAAATTCCTCTCGTGTTTTAACCGGTCGTCTGCTTCCATTCCGCCTGTCGTTTTTTGCGAAATTTTTCGCGTTCACACTTACCAAACCCTGATCGATCTTTTTTAGGTTATCTGACGAAAATAATTCCAATTAGATTCGTAATTTTTTTTGATTCATTTCGTGAACTTTTGGTTCCGCAGATGAGAAAACCGTGGCCAGTTTGCGATAGATTCTGATTTTTTATTTTTCATATTTTGGTTTTTACTTAAATGGGCGATCTCCGAGCTTGGTCACCTGAACCAAGCGGCGTAGTTTTCGAGGAAAGGCCGTCATCCTCATCATCGGAAGGAAACCGAACAGGAATTAGTGCTGAGTGTTGGCAAAAGGCTGAGGACTCTACTAGAGGGATCATTGCCCAGGTTCAGCCCACTGTTGTTTCTGAGGAGAGGAGAAAAGCTGTTATTGATTACGTGCGGAGGCTAATTAGAAATTCTGTTGGTTGTGAGGTGATATTAGCATTTACATTATCGTTTGTACCTATTATATTATATATGTGTTTATGCATATACATGAAATGATATGCAGAGCTTATGAGAAATGCCAATTTATGATAATCTACGCTTTTATATGTCTTGGCCTGGTAGCATTGCCTGGTGTGTGTCACAGGACACATTTTGTTTGTTCAGTTTGCAACTGATTCATTTTTGTCCAATTCGAAAAATGTTAACGAAACTGGGATTGTATTGGGGCGAGTTAAATTTTACTTATCGATTTCTTGTTTTGTGTTCTGTAGCTGCCAATGCAAATGGTTAATTTATTGCCATGAAGTTGATTTGGTTGGTGTATAAAACTACAAACCCTTTTTCATAGTGGATGGCAATAGTGGAAGCAATCTAAGCCTTTTCACAATAATAACATTCAAGCCCAGCAAGAAAACCTTACAGTAAAAAGGCTAACTTACCTTCTATGACATAATTAGAAAAGCAACCTTTTGCGCAGCTCAAGCTTACTTACTAAGCAAACGTAGGATTGGGCTGGCTGAATAAGAAACAGATTAAGTAACCTGTGCTTTGCTTGTTAGCTCTTCAGTTTGATTGTAGGCTAAAGTTTTCTACTGGCACAACATGCCCTTTGATGTTTTAAAATGAAGAAATACATGTGCTTCTAGAAGATTTTAACCGGAGAGTAATTTTGTTTTATGTGAATCAAGAATTTAAGACAAATGAATTTGCTATGCATTCCAGCATGATTATTTAGAGTTTATTTGTTTAATTAGATATTTAGGCTGACGTTTCTGCTGATAAAAGTTAATTAATTTGGCTGGCGGTTTTGGAAGTCAAACTCAGCATATTTGCTGGAGCTTATCAGAGATAAATCCTTGGAGTGAATCTTATAAATATTTACTTTTTGAAAATAATGTAACATTATCCTGACTTTTAATGATTTTTTTTTTTTCGTGCGTTACTGAAGTGAAACTGAAAATCGCACATGGTTTTGAGATTGTGACCTTGTTTTGCAATTATATACACGTGTCGGTTGGGTCATATGAACTCAAGACATTCTATATGTATGCTCTACGCTACTTCATGTGATTTATATTTCGTACGGGTCACTTGTAAACAGCCTAATTCTTTTAACTTGCACTGTGTTTATTTTTCCATACTTGCTGTAGTCTGGTCAAACGTTAGTGGATTGGAATTGAATTCTATATTTTATGATCTGAATCTTGATTTTGCTTAGAATAAGTCTGGCTTCTAATCATTTGTTCGCTACAGGTCTTCTCATTCGGGTCAGTTCCACTGAAAACTTATCTTCCTGATGGGGATATCGACTTGACAGCATTTGGTGGTATGAATGTTGAAGAGGTGCTGGCCAATGATGTGTGTTCTGTCCTTGAAAGGGAAGACCAGAACAAGGCTGCTGAATTTATAGTGAAGGATGTCCAATTAATCAGGGCAGAGGTTTTTATCTTGACCCTTGTTTACTGTGGTCCTTGCTTGGGTCAACCTAGAAGGTTATGTGCTCAAATATACACATATGCTTGCAGATGTTCGCACATGCACATGCACACGCACACACATGGGGACAGTCATAAATTTGACACATAAGTGCAGAGCGCATGAGGACATTACCTGGAATTTTTTATATTTTGGTTAATAACATAGGTTTATGAGTTTTAAAGCTTGAATTGAGAGTAATTAAAAGAAAATGGCATTTAATATTGAAGGATGGATAAGAATAGTAATCTTATATGGCTGAAGTCTTTTCATATGGAATAAGTATTCTGATATTGGTATTATTGATTCTGTTGAGCTCCACAAGAGGTTGATTGACATGGACCACCACTTCAAAGATTATGCTTATTGTTAATTCTTAGAGCCAAGTGCTTTTCAATTAATTGTTTATTAACATTTAATTTATGACCTGAGCTCCCCCTTGTCTTCTTTTTCTCCATTCACAATCAGAGTATGTCCTTGAGATTCTTCATTAAAGATTTGGTGTTATATTTTAGGGGTGAGCATTTGGCCGATTCAACTGAATTTGTCAAAAAATGTAACTGAATAATTTTCAGGACTATTTTTTCTGAGTCCAAATTAACCAAATTATATATAATTTAGCCAACTTACAGGAATTAGCATATTGCACTATATATCTATGAATTAGTTTTTAAGGGGTCGGTTGATTTGGCCAAAAATTTTTCTAATTGAATTAAACCAAATTGGCTGAATTCTTTCCAAAATATTTCTGAATTTAAGTTTTGAAGTCTTTTTTTTTTTTTTTGAAGAAAAGTTTTTGAACTTTTTAAATGAACTGAATTAGCAAAGTTAGCCGAATTAATGAAGCCAAATGCTCACCCCTATTACGTTTTCTGGATTTAATGTTAAGCTTCTAACTAAGAGAAGAGAGAGGGACTTCATTTTATCTTTTTGGATTCTTCCGTATTCTGTTATTTGCAATTTAATGAGCCTCCTGACTTTTCCATGGAATATGTCAACCTCTTTATTCCTTCACACACACACACACACACATACACACACACACACACACACACACATATATATATACACATACGTTTATTCTTTGGTAATTATTGTTTATCATGGCCAGTGGATCAGTCATCATTCAAGCATGCTCTTATGGATGCATTCATTTTTTTTTCCCAGTCATTTCCTTTGTAAGACAACTTTATTGCACATTTATTTGTAGAGATGATTTGTTTTCGCAATGGATTTTAACATCAGCCTTCTAAATTTACTCAACCTACGGCTGCATTCAATTCTATCATCCAAGACTTAAATAAACAAGTGGGATTATATGAGTGTTTTCATTTAAAGAAAGCTTGCCATATGACTTGATCTGAAACTTGTTATTGTTTTAATGTTGGATTTTCAAGATAACCATGTAACTTCTTTAAACATTTTTGCTCCAGTTAAGGTTTGTCTTAAGATGCCCATCAGTTGATTTTCTATAGTTGGCATTTAAATGTTGGGACCTCTTTATGCAGGTTAAGCTCGTAAAATGTCTTGTACAGAACATTGTAGTAGATATCTCTTTCAATCAATTAGGAGGACTTTGTACTCTCTGCTTTCTTGAGAAGGTATTTATCTCTGTAAAACACATATCCGAATGATACCTATTTTTAAATTATTATCAAAATGCACTCAAATTTTTGTGGTGGGTTATTTAACTACTAGCAGTAAATCTCCTCTCCTCTCCTCCCTAAAACAATCTAATTTATTTGATGTCCTATGCTTTGATGCTGAGTTGAAAACTTGTGATGAGATTCATCCTATCCATATGAATTCTGATTATCTCAATGACCAACAACGAAAAGTTGTTGGATGACTTGTAATATCCTGTAGTTTTAGCTCCACCTGGTTTGGACATTCTTCCACTCTAAAAGGACCTCTATCCTTTCATTAAAGTCTATAGTCTTGTGCTGATTGTTTACAGGTTGATCAACTAATTGGCAAAGATCATCTTTTCAAACGCAGTATTATTCTTATCAAGGCCTGGTGCTACTATGAGAGCCGTATCCTTGGTGCTCATCATGGCTTAATATCTACCTATGCTTTGGAGACTTTGGTTCTATATATCTTCCATCTCTTTCATTCATCATTAAATGGTCCTTTGGCTGTGAGTTCTGCAATGATTTTTTCAGTTTGCTGTGCTTTTTTTCGGATGAATTCATCTAGTTAGTCATGTGATGCTTTGTAGGTTCTCTATAAATTTTTGGATTACTTCAGCAAATTTGATTGGGACACCTACTGCATTAGTTTAAATGGTCCAATCCGGATATCGTCACTGCCAGAAGTTGTGGGTGAGCAAGCGCTGTGCACTTTTAATCTGGGTATATATTGTTAATTTTGCTTGAAATTCTTCATCTTCTTTGTCCTTTTGCAGTTGAGACGCCTGAAAATGGTGGATGTGATCTGTTGCTTACCAATGATTTTCTGAAGGAATGTGTGGATAATTTCTCTGTTCCTGCAAGAGGATATGAGACAAACTCACGAGCATTTCCCCCAAAGCATCTCAACATTGTGGATCCGTTGAAAGAAAATAATAATCTCGGCCGTAGTGTAAGCAGAGGTATAACCATTCTCCTTTACTCAGATGAAGGTCTCCTTTTCTTTGCCTTTTCTAATGCCAAAGAAACTTTAGGAGGTTTGTTTAAAATAGTTTTGACATATTGAATATGGGTTCTTTAAAAATCTTTTATCTTTCTTGTATAAACATGATTTTCCAAAAGATTCTATGCGAGCTTTTTACGTATTGCTTTTAGTTCTTATCATTATTTGAGACTGAAGAGTCAACATGCCTTGTGAATTGCAACCTTGTTTAGCACTTCATCTAAAACTGAATTAGAGTTAGGATCACCTGCTTGATTTCTCTGTATACTCCAGTTTGATTTGAAGAGCATATACTCGGAGTTCTCATCAATTCACATGGTAAAAGCAGGGCTGTAAATGAGCCGAGCCGAGTGTTGGCCTGTTCGAGCTCGGTTCGGCTCGTGAGCTCAATAATTTTCAAGCCGATCGAGTTTGGCTCGTGAAATCGAGCTCGAAAGCTCGGTAGAATTTTAAAACCAATAAATCTAAACAATTTCAATATAATTACTCATACATAAATCCATAAATTATCTTAAATTACAATTTAAAACAGTATTAATAAAATAATATAGCAAACTAAGAACAAGTTCAAATTGAACAACATTAAAACAACAATAATAAGCACAAGTTCAATAATAAGCATTCTAAAAGAAATTATCACTGTAATTTAACTTACATAACAGCGGCCTCTGCATCTGCATTCGCATCCACATCCTATTAAATATAAGAAAAACTACATATCAAAGTGGAGAATACACAAGTAGATAGTTGATTAAATTCATCTTTAAAAAAAAAACCATAACCGCAACAGTTTCAAAGCTACATATAAATTCATCTTTCTTGTAGTAGTTGATATTTATTTTTTCCTGCAATTTCAACAAACAACTGGACAAAATTGACAAAACCCAAATCATATAATCCCTTTTAAACCTTTTACGCAATTCTTAAACAGTCCTACTTTTATTTTCATCTTTTAGGCATAAAATCAAATGCTTGGCAGACAAATAAAGATGAATAAATACATGAAAATTTAGTCTCTAATAATAATCATCCATACCAAAAAAAAATAGTAATAATTGCATAGAAGAGAAGTTCACAGATGCTGAAACGTAGAACTCAAAAAATCAATTGAATGGAAATACAATTTATGTTATCATACCTTGTGTCTAGATATATGGGTAAAAATACACATTTTACCCCGTATATCACTGCCCAAGTAAAATAAAAAATTGAAAAACAGATCTAGACACAAGGCAATTGAAAAAACACAAAGGGAGATAAAGACCAAAGAAAATAAATAAGAGTGCCTGCACTTGCACAGAAAGACTATGGCTTCCCAGTTATTATCACAACAATTTAAAGAGAGCAACATCAGAATTGGACACATTAAAATATTTATCAGACCCATTACAGAAGACTAAAATTTAGTTTTGACATTGAAACCAAATATTTGAAAAACTGCAGTTCAGAAAAGCATAGATGTTAGAGCACCAAAGAGGATGGACTGAGCATCGCCCTAACTTCCAGAAACCAACGCATCACTAGGCGAAAGAGAATTCCATCAACATGATAGCTAGCTACCCTATGATGAGATCTTTACCATATTCTACAAATTTCAATATCAAAGTCTCGCAAGCACCTAAAAAAACTTCTTCATAAATTAACAAGAGAAGAAACAAGGAAATATTAAAGTCAAAAGCACCAAACTCACTGTGTAGCTAAAAATTCACAGATCCATCAACAAAATCAAGTCCAAGTACACATTTAACTCTCAAAACAAAGAAAAAACCACTGACATAGCAATATCATACACAAGCTTCCATATAAAAATAAAAAAGAATCAATAATACCTTCAAAAACAGAACAATCCAAGAAAAAGCTCAAATTGAAAATGAAATCAAACAAGAGTAGACGAAATAAACAAAAATTAAAATGATCTAAACTATAAATTCCAATGAAACATCAAATGCAGCAATGATAAAGATCAGAAATGTTAAAACCCTAAGAAGAAAATGAGAATCTAAATTTTTTTTTTTACCTCAAAGCACCCCTTTCTTATACCGCTAATCAAAATAACAATTACGAAGACATCAACCTGAAGTAAAATAGATTCTAAATAAAACAGAGACCCAAAACTAAGATTTCTAATCTATATATACAATGAAGATTCAAATAAATAAACAGAATCAATTTACCCAAAAAGTTAAGACATACCCGAAAAAATGTTATAAAAAATGAGAGGAATCGACTATATCCCAGCTTATTCAAATGGAACGGATATCATGGGGGAGCTCCTACCTCCAGCTTCAATGGAGAATGCACAGAAAGAAAAAATAAAAAAAAGAAGGGGGAAGGAGAGAGAGAGGGGTTAAAATTGAAGTAGATCAAAAAGGTGTTCACTCCTCCTTGGTCAGTCGATAGGTGGCAGTGGCGATGTGAGGGAGGTCTGGGCAGCAGCGTGGTCTGGTGGCTGAGGAAAATTAGGATTAACTTTTAGGTATATATATATGTGTGTGGGTGTTCGTGAGCCGCTCGCGAGCATGTTCGCAAACAGGCTTGTTTAGAGCTAAATGAAACAAGCTCGCGAGTGGCTTGTTTGTTCGTGATACAAGCTTGAGCTCGGTTCGTTTCGTTTATTAGATGAGCTCGATTATTGAGCTAGAGCTCGGCTCGCTTAACTATCGAACGAGCTCGAACGAGCATTTAATGAGCCGAACACCGAGCCGCTCGCGAGCAGTTTGGCTCGTTTACAGCCCTAGGTAGAAGCAGAAGATTAATTATTCCTCATGTTGTGGACAAAGCAAAATATAGTTAGTTCTTTATTGACTGAGGGTTCTCCTTTGGTCTCTAATAATGTATTGTTTACTTTCTTCTCTTAACCAGAGGAAAAGGACACTTCTAGCCTCTGGATATCCCTTCCTAGGAAATCACTCATAAAGATATAGTAAAACAATGTCATGGTAACTTACCTTTTTTGCTCGCCGGTTTTACTAATGTCTGCCACTTTACAAATGAATGATTTGTCTACTTCAGGAGTTGGTTAGTATCAATGTTGCAAGAAATGGAGTTAGGGACAAAAGAAGCTTGGACAAAGTCTTCATGTGACCTAGCAATGCAAAATCTTTTGGCCAGCCCTGCTTGGTGGCTTTCTTTCCCAACTGTCATTAGAAACTTCCAAACCAAGATAAATGAAATAGGAGAGGATCCTATCACCTTGTGTTGTATGTCTCAGTGAAATAAAAATGAAAACCATTACTTGACTTGAAAATGTAGTCAACAATGACTTCATGCCATTTTGCATCTGTAGGCGGAACTTAAAAAATAGAATATCATAGACCATACTTAACTATGACTTACAGTTTTGCAAATTGCGGACAGAGCACAGTTAAGCGATAGAAACACTTAGCTTTCATTTTCTTTTCACTTGAGTAGACCAATGAATGCGTCTAGATTTAATGCATACTATAGTTTTGCAAATAAATAATGTGATGGAGACAAGATGGCTGTTATGGGACGTTCCAATTCTTTTGGAAAGAGTAGATATTGAAATCTTCTCTACTCAAATTCTTATCAACAATTTTTATATGCCAAATTTTGATTAAAAATGAGACTTTATTATAGGATGGTACTATGATCTCTCAGCTTTACATCTATCTGACTACCTGTTTTGTCTATCTGTGTAATGACTTCCAGTTTCGCAAACTGTGGACAAAACACAGTTAAGCAATAGGAAAACTTGCCTCCTATTTTCTTTTACTTGAGAAATTATAAAAAATCCAAAGTGTGCAGACCTTCTAACATTATTCTGCTTCAAAAAAGTGGGTTACTCATTATCTTTTAGAGTTATTTTTACAATTTTTTTAATGACTTCTAAATCTGACTTTTTATAAACACATCATTCTTCACTGTTGAAACAAAGACAAAATGACCTTAACCTGATCTTATAATCACTACGGTTACATGTCTGAAATTTCTGGAATAACAGTGATGTGGAAGGCTCTAAATACTAGATAACGGTGTTGGTGCGACATTTGAAACTCTTATAACCTGGAATTGTTGTTGTGGAAGTTAAAAAAGACTTTGCGAAGAATTAGCAATAACATGCCCTTTCTTTTGCAGGAAATTTTTATCGAATAAGGAGTGCCTTCACTTATGGGGCTAGAAAGCTTAGGAAAATCCTATCTGAACAAGAAGAAAATATAGCTGAGGAACTCTGTAAATTTTTTGCAAATACTTTAGATAGACATGGAAGTGGTCAGAGGCCTGACATTCAAGATCCTACACCTTCAGAGGGCTTACCTGGTTTTGCTGCCACATCTTCATTTTCTGGTGCGGAGTCAGGTCAAGATAAGACTATTTGTGAATCAGAATTTTCTGATTCAGGCAGCATAACTGGAGAATGTAGGTTGGAGCCTGAGCAACACTTGCATGGAGACAATGTTAAGACATCAGTAAGGAAAACATGTTTTAGCAGAACTGTTAATGAACAGCAAGATTGTGCAAGTGGGCCTGCTGTTTCTGAAAATCGTCTGTTTGGTGATGCACAAGACCTAGCAACCTTTAGAATGCAAAATCTTTTAATTTCAAATGACACATTCAAAACCTCTACTCCCGGTGTTGATGAGAGCATATCCCCTATGGGTAAAGTACATCATGCACCTCATCTCTATTTCTCTTCCTCAGTCATGGGAAATGGGGAAATGAAAAATGGAAATCCAGATTGGAAACACCAAGAAGGTTCTGATTTTAAGGAGAAGAGGGTGTCATCTAAGATCCAGTTAGCATCTGCTGAGGATACAATCAATGCCGTCAATAATGACCTGGATGACAAGCTACTTGGAAACTATGAGGTTTTACCCCCCCTTGGACCAACAAATCATCCATTAATCTTCAGTTCACTTGCTTGTTCCTCTGAAGATCTTTATCCTGGTCATTCCAGTAATCGACCTTGTGTTAATACTACTGGAAACCCTGAAGCTTCATTGTCAGATCTTGCTGGGGATTACGACAATCATCTCAATTGCTTGCATCATGGTCGGTGGTGGAACGAGCATGCATTTAGTACATCTGTTCATTCCATGTCTCCGGAGCTGTTTACTCAGTTCCAGAACAAGAATTCATGGGATGTAATTAGACAGTCATTTCAGTTTAATCAGAAATTTTTCTCTCAGATGAATGTCAATGGTGCTGTCCCGAGACCAGTATTCTATCCCATAAGCCAACCCTTGATGCCTGTTGCAGCATTTGGTATGGAAGAAATTCCAAAGCCACGAGGAACGGGGACATATTTTCCCAACACGGTATAGTTACTCTTGGCCTTTGGTTATTTGGCATTTGAATTTAATATTGAGAGCTTGATGCTAAGCACAGTCAGCTATCTCAATTTTGCCATCTTTGTGTCATTTAGATGCTTCTGCTGTGTTATTTACTTGTTCAGATGACTGGCCTCTTCTTCTCAAGGTGGTTTTTTTTCAATTAAATTTTTGCAGAATCACTACAGGGATAGATCCATGACAGCTAGGGGAAGAAATCATCTGCCCATGAGTCCTCGTTCCAATGGTCGAACTTTTGCTTCCCATGATAAACATTTTCCAGAAAGAAACAGCAGGGATCGCGATTTGTCACAAGCACCATATTTCGGCCGTCAAGATGGTGGAAAGTTTGGACCTTCAGATCTGCACCGCACTGGTTCTCCTGAAACCAAACATTATTCCAATGTGAATGGTCCAATGCATCAGTCCGAGAGGGTTGTAGAGTTTGGGTCAGTTGGGCTTCTGCCAATGGGGCCCCCCTCAACTGAAGATTGCCAGCAGTCTAACCCAGGTTACACACCAGTTCATAACTATAATGTAAATCAAGCAATGCCAGGGATCCAAGAGCCCAAACCTGTTTTAGCCTCTGATCAGGATAGGTACATAAATAATAAATTTCCCCCTTTTTTTGTTTTCGTAGTGATTGACTTGGTAGAATTTTGGGTTTACATTAATCCTCTTTGCTTTTTGCATATGTAGGATTGCCTTGCAATCATACCATATGAAAGATGATGATTTTCCTCCTCTATCAGATTCCAGTGGGAAGGGAGTGTCTGTCTGTATGGTAAAGAAGCCTGAAAAATCAGAACAGTAAATTCTAACAAATCAGCCTGTCAGGTTTTTCAATTATGTGCCTCTGTGACGTGTTGGGATGCTCTGTTCATTGAGGTCGCTGTTTTGTGTTTAATTCAAGTGCGACTTGTACATTCTACTCAATGATTTCTAAGCTGTATTGTCATAATGTATAGGATTGTCAAATTAAGATTGTCTTAGGTGTTATTGTCAGTGTCATTACTTGTAGGTAAAAGGTATAGATACAACCAGTGTTGTTGCTTCTCTGATGTAACTTAAATTGGAAAGAATAATTTCCGTTTGCAGCTGTAATGAGAGAACGGATGCCTGTTAGGTGCTTTTTTGGTTTCTGGGCATGGAAGTCGTCCAAGACTTCAACCTGCCAAAATTGATTTTGGGGCATGTTCTTTTGAATTTGATGCCCAAAATCTCATGATCTTTAAAGAATGCAGTTTCGTTTTGTGCTGCAGAGCGGTTGAGGATATGTTTGGGGAAATCAGCTTGCATTTTGCAATAATTGATTTATTAATAGGTGCAGCAGCTGCTGGAATTACTGGTGTTCTTGGAATAAGCGGTCAGTAGGAATAAAAAGAAAGTCTGTGTTCATGCCGCAGGAGGAGATTGAGATGCAGTAATGGAGGCAGCTGTATGGGAGAAAAATAAGGACTGATCATATACTGGAAAATGAAAATTAGTTAGTGTGAGTGTGACAGCCTCTTTTTTCCTAACCAGAAGTCTGTTTAATGAAGGTGGTGGCTAAACTAATGCTTAATATAGTTATAAAGTATTTAAGCTTTTCTTTTTTTTCTAATTGTGAAAGAGACGGGAAATCAGGTCTTCCTGCCTTGAAATAGAGTATTAATTTTTTACAGTTTTATTTATTTTTTGTACGTTCATAACCTTCATAATTAGATTTTTCTATGAAGTGACTCTAATTGTGTAATGTTAATTTGTGATTATCCACTATCAATGGATAATGTTTGTTTACAATAATTTGTGACCACATGAAAGCTTCAGGCGGAAAGACGAAAAATGTTTTCCTTCACGAATTTTTCTTTTCTAAACCAACTGGACATATACCTTTTGCACAACTCAATTTTTTCTTACCATTATTTTTAATTTCATATTACCTCGAAAAATTATACTTGTTATAATTTTTAAAATAAATATATAATATATCCTAAATTATATGATATTAACAGGTATTCATATTCATAATGTTTTACTTCGTAAAAATATTCTTTATTTTTATATTATGAAATTAAGAAAATTTTAAAATTTACTGGTTAATAAATTGAAAAAATATTAAATATATAAAGCAATACTAATTTTTAATTTATTTTTGTCTCTTAATTAATATCCCAATAATTAATTACTTTTATGATTAATAAATACACTTGAATAAAAAATAATAATAATACCAAATAAAATAATGAGTACCTTTTCTAAAAAAAAGAAAAAGAAAAAAGGACATCTAATACTGTTGTACACTTACAAACACGTAAGAAATCCTAATAAAATAAATGTTTTGTATCAAAATAGTTATATATTTTGATTTATAAGATACTAAAAATTTTAACAAAATAAAAAATAAAGAATTCAAATTTTTTTTAAATCTCCTATTTATATGCTACTTTACATGATACCTCCTCAATTTTGATAAATATATTATGAAGTACTTCGATTTTATTTGTTATAATAACTAGATTAAATAACAATCATACATAACCGTAATATATTTAACTAACACAACTCCCTATATTAAATAATGAGCCTATAATGAAAAAAAAAAATTTTAATCAGTTTTTCCTAAATACAGAATTATTTTAATTCTGATTTTGTAAAGTAAATGGAGATTCGAATTTAAAATATCAACTTTATTATTCGAATTGAAATTGAGAATAAAATTAATTTTAAGCAAATTTCAATTTGGTTGCCCATTTATTAAAAAATGACTAATTAGCATTCAATGTTAACAAAATTGGCATGTCACAATACATTGAATTTTGGGGGGAAAAATAAAATCTATTATTGTAAAATCATGACATGCCAAGCTTATTAAGTTGCGTGGTTTCATAAGGTGGCCTTAAATTATAGTTTCGTAGCGTGTGGCTGAGAAGCAGTAATTAAAATTATTTGATTTAATATATGAAACCACTATTATATGTAATTAAAAGTTTATTACTCTCCCTTTCTTTCTTTTCTTTTTTATTAGCATCTCTAGTGGAAGTTTTAGTTTAACAATATATTAATATGGATATATTATGATTTATATATCTGTCTCATATGTAAATATTTAATACATTTGTAGTTTGATATCTCTATCTCTGTATATATAACCAATTTATTATTTCGTTAAGTCATTGTCTTTTAATTTTGGAAATTTTTTATGATATATATATATTGGCTTAATTATTTGTTCGATAATTAAATCATCTCCGATGCTAACATGATTACTTAATTTAAGAGCAATTAGTTATATAACACTTTCTAAGATAAGAAATTTTAAAAATCAATAGCAAAAAAATTTAAATTTTACGAAAATCTTAGAAATAATCGTTCTTATGGACAATGATGATGACCTACATGGAAATATAATCAAATTAAGCTAATAAATAAGGATTAGGATTAAAGTGATGGGTTTAATTTGATTAGAGCCTTCATATTTCTCTTATTTTAAAACTCAAATAGTTAGAGTAATACACCTTTCTGATATGATGTTTGGATTTTGAATCTTTATGGTAATGAGTTTTAATTTGATAATTTAACTAAAAAACTTAATTTACCAATAAAAAGATTGGAGAAAAAAACTTAAGACAAAGCCTAAATTGAATACGACAGGTAAGTTTAAGCACCAAATCAAGTTTTAATTTTTTTTAATTGATCATCAAGTAATGCTTCTCCATTTGCGCTGATGCTGACACGTAGATTATTTATAAATATTAAGAAAACAGAAAACTTTTATTAATACGTTAAATTTGTGAATTTAATTAATAACAACATCATCGACTCATGGTGAAAAAAAAATAAAAAAAACGATCATCGACTCTTTCACGGTCCAATTGGAACGCTACATGTACTGATTCTTGGTCAAGGGGGTTTCGTTATGATTATTGGTTTTTTTTTTTTTTTTTTCAAATAACATTTTTTGCCCCATCTAGATTACCTTTTTTCGCTTTTGTTATCTGTATATTCTGATAAGCACTTTAGCCCCTCACAAATGGTTATTTTTGCACTCTTCATTTATTAGAAGGTATTGTATCAGAACAATGTCATTTTGATGGAACTAAACAAAAAAAATTTAAAATTCAAGGATCATTTTGAAACTTATCATTATTGAGATTAATCTTTACAAAAATAAAAATAAAAGCTACGCTGCGTACAAATTAACACTTTACCTTAAATAGTTTAATATTTTGATTTTGGATTGAGGTTTCTGCAGTTTGGCATAATAATTTATAGTTTTCAATTTATTTTCCAATATTTACAAAATAAAAATAAACTTGTTAATTAGGTTTGTTATTTTCTTAAGTTGGCTGACAAATTCTGTGTTCTCATTTCCAATATTTATTTAATCTATAGTATGAGGAAGAAGATGACTTAAGTTTCTAAATGGTCTCTGAAATTTAAGTTTTTTTTTTATTTAATTGCATTAAAACAGCGTCGTTTTAATGTTTTATGGTATCTCTATTTTAATAATATATTTAAATTAGGGAAATAATATTTTCAGAGCTCTTTTTGTTAATGACAGAGTAATGATATTTTATATGACATAATTACCCTTATTATCTAAAGGGCTTTTATCATTACTCTAATAAAAATTCTTAACGGCGTTTATCGTTCACGTAATCATCTCCTCGCACGAACCGACAAAGATCACTGTAGGCAAACGGTTCCTTCTCCTTCTTCGGCTATGCCCTCCTTGGTTTTTGCTCCGGGTAGGCGGTAGCACTTTCCCTCTTCTCTACAAGTCTCTATTACTGTAAATAATTCTCTCCTCTACTCTCTTAATATCTCAATCTCCTTGCAAATTTCCCTTTTTTCTTTGTTGCTTTTGAGTAATTTAGAAGCAGATTTTCATTGTGGTAATTTGCTTGTATATGAAATTTAGCTTCAATTACTTGTGAATTTATTGTTAGAGGAAGGAGTAGGATTTGCATTTTTTGTGATGCTTGCCCACCTGATGTATGTGGACTGCAGATTTTCATTGTAATTACAGGATTTTGGGTCTTTTATCATTGTATATCAATCATGCTTATCTAATTTGGGGGTATAGAACTATACAATTGAATTGAAGCCCATTGCCGATATCCCAAACAGAAATATAACAATTGATATGTAAATTTTGACAGCTCAACGTGGAAATTGT
>CATIWJ010126837.1:0-10293 GCA_949640765.1 Croton laevigatus | reverse complement strand
TCTAACCCACATGGTCAGCTCCCACATGGCCAGCACCACCCCACATGGTCAGCTCCATCCAAGGAGTTGACCCTACAGTAACATAAGCATTACTATGACATGACATCACTGACACAATCATAATTATAGTTAGTAGAGTACTCCTAATCTCAAGGGCTCCTCCATAAATAGGACGGCAACTCACCATGTTAGCTAAGCTCTCTTCTCTCTTTCCTCTCCATATATTATTAATCTCCTCTCACATATATTATGGTCACCATTACTGACTTTATCATCGGAGTGGCTGCCACGGGCAGTCCCCCATATTTTTACAGGCAAGCTTACTCCCCGGAGCACTCGAATTCGGATAGAGAAGATTATCAATGGTGCGGTGAGCGTGGAGAACGCGGACTGAAGAGGCGCCATTTTGCACGAAACGCACAGAAACTCTGCGTTTTGAAGAAAGGACAATTGCGCGGCCGACCCAACATTCTCGGAAAATAGCATTCCGACCCCTGAAGTCTGTGCCGCATTACAGGCCGACCCCAAAAGTTTAGAAAATTACACGCCAACCCCAGTAGTTCCGTCCGTCCGCGCACATGCCCCTGAAAATTATTAGCCGACCCACAAACTTCCTGAAATCATGTTCTGACCCCAAAACTGATCTTTCGTTCTCAAGCACGCCCTCGGATATCATGAGCCGACCACAAAGCTTTCAAAAATTGCGGACTGACCCCAAGAGTTGTCATCCGCATGCAAGAAGACCCCTGAAAATTGCTGGCCGACCCCAAAACTTTCAGGAGATCATAAAACCGACCCAAAAAGTTTCAGAAAATTATATTCCGACCCCAGAAGTGGCCAGTCAAATGCAGACTGACCCAGAAAGTTTTGAAAAATTATATTCCGACCCCAGAAGTGGCCAGTCAAATGCAGACTGACCTAGAAAGTTTCAAAAAATCATATTCCGACCCCAGAAGTGGCCAGTCACATGCAGACTGACCCAAAAAGCTTTAGAAAATTATATTCCGACCCCAGAAGTGGTCAGCCACATGCAGACTGACCCAAAAAGCTTTGAAAAATTATATTCCGACCCCAGAAGTGGCCAGCTGCGTGCAGATTGACCCAAAAACTTTCTGGAAATCATAATCTGACCCCGAAAGTCATCATTTGTGCACGAGCAAACCCTTAAAAATTGCAGAACGATCTCCAAAGTTTGCTACTGAATGCGGGTTGATCCTACAACCCTCAAAAATTATATTTTGACCCTGGGAATTGGATACTGAACTCAGGCATGCCCCTGAATATTTACAGATAAGTCTCTGAACTCATTTTATTATTTAAATCAAGTCCTTCAGATTATATTTCACTATATATTAAATTTATTTTGAGAAAATAATTAATTGAGGGCATTATCTAATTGTAAGAACCCCTTAATTGATATAAATATGCTACTAACATGTTGCATAAATATTTATTGATAGTGAAATAATTATTTAGCCATTAAATTCTGATAACTTAATCAGTTTGTGGCAAGATGTTATGGCATATTTCAGGAATATTTTCTCTTAAAGCGAAAGCATCCCCAAAAAGGCCATCACCACCAAAGGGAGGAAAATCGCCAAGTGACTGAGCATGGTCCACGGATCATCTTTTCACGAACAAAATCGCCAAGTGACTGAGCATGGTCCACGGATCATCCTTTCACGAACATTGTCGCCAAGTGACTAAGCATGATCCACGGATCATCCTTTCACGAACATTATCGCCAAGTGACTGAGCATGATCCACGGATCATCCTTTCACGAACATTGTTTCCAAGTGACTGAGCATGATCCACGGATCATCCTTTCTCCAAAAAGTGGTTGAGCATGACCCATGGGTCATCCCTCCACACCAAGCTTCAAGAAGTGGTTGAGCATGACCCATGGGTCATCCCTCCACACCAAGCTCCAAGAAGTGGTTGAGCATGACCCATGGGTCATCCCTCCACACCAAGCTCCAAGAAGTGGTTGAGCATGACCTATGAGTCATCCCTCCACAGCAAGCTCCAACAAAGTGGTTGAGCATGATCCATAGGTCATCCCTCCACAGTAAGCTCCAAGAAGTGGTTGGGCACAATCCCTCCACAGAAGAAAATCTCCATGGAAAAAGATCTCTAAACTAAAGATTTCTAAGGGTCATCCACAGGAGACCATCCACAAAAGGTCGTCCATAGGAGACCATCCACAAGAGATCATCCACAGGATACCATCCACAAAAGGTCATCCACAGGAGACCATCCACAAGAGGTCATCCACAGGATACCATCCACAAAAGGTCATCCACAGGAGACCATCCACAGGAGGTCATCCACAGGAGACCATCCACATGAGGTCAGGCCATCGAGCTCAGGTCATGCCACCAATAGGCACAATAATTAAGAATAAGCATCTAGGACAACTAGAAGCAAACCCCTCAGTCTTTGACTAAGGGACTTAAAGGGGGGACATGTGATGACAGCCCATATTAAAGGCCCACACAAAGGCTCCACCACAAAGGATCAGTCCACCCAAGGGATCAGTCCACCCAAAGGATCAGTCCACTCATGGTCAGCCTACTAGCAATATCCAAGGAGGTCAGCTCAGCTCTACCCCACATGGTCAGCTCCCACATGGCCAGCACCACCCCACATGGTCAGCTCCACCCAAGGAGTTGACCCCACAGTAACATAAGCATTACTATGACATGACATCACTGACACAATCATAATTATAGTTAGTGGAGTACACCTAATCTCAAGGGCTCCTCCATAAATAGGACGGCAACTCACCATGTTAGCTAAGCTCTCTTCTCTCTTTCCTCTCCATATATTATTAATCTCCTCTCACATATATTATAGTCACCATTACTGACTTTATCATCGAAGTGGCTACCACGGGCAGTCCCCACTATTTTTACAGGCAAGCTTACTCCCCGGAGTTATGAATTTGGACCTTGAAGATATCACAGAATTATCACTAAAGATATGAATAATATTACAATGAAGTCTAAAACTTTTAATTTGTGTTTTATAGTTATTTTTTCTAATGAAGAAATTGAGATTGGTTGACAAAGAATGTTGGAAAAATATGAGCAGTATAAATCAAGGTCCTTGAATTTTAGTTGGATAAATCTCAACAAAATTCATTGTTTTTTTAGGAAAACCAAACTCGTTGCTTTATTAGGGAGGGGACGAGGTAAACTGTCTTCAACTCGATCCTTTTTTATGCCATTTTTAGTGTGTAGTGCAATATGCTAATTATTATAGTACTTAGTATCATTAACTGACAACATTTTGCATGCTTTAGTTGTTCAAAATTTTCAAAAAGTCGCTTACATAAAATAAAATGAATGTGATGGTTTGGACATCTCATTCTCAAGAATATAGCTAACCATTTTTTAAGTCGGGAGGGCTAGTTATAGTTAGGGGCTGGTTCGAACCGTGAATACAGGTTTTGAATTGATTTGAACGGAACTAGCCCACTGTCAAATTGAAACTATCTTGAACCGGATCAAACTGTCCATGTGGCAATTCAATTTAAAATTCATGAAATTTTTGAATCATAGCCGTGCCAGAATCACCATTGAACTGTTGGTGCCAAAACTGATCAAACCATCACAAACTCTCCAGTTTGAACCTTTATTTTGAAATTAAAAAAATATAAATATTTTGGTTGGAACCGGCTCCTCTGTAACTTAGCTTGAAGGTTCAAAAACTGCAAATTATCCACCTGGTTTGGTTCACGGCCTGACATTTTTTGGAACTGTGAACCATTGGTTCACAGTCTAATACCGGGCCGGACCAAACTTAGGCACTAAAAAATAAAATTCAGCATTGCTACGAAAATTTGGTACGGATTTGCCACCGAAAGAAGATTATAAGGCATGTTGAGACATCCGTCGTCGCAGCTTTGTCGCAGATCTGTTGCAATAAGAGCCGGAAAATATTCGGTAGCAATAGCAAGAATATTATTAATTGAAATTAATGTCAAATGAAATAATTTTATTGGTTTGTTACGACACGTCAGCGGATGACGTGCCGTCATGGTTCCATTATATAATTATTCCAATAACAAATGTCTCATTGCAAAAATTACGGCCTAGACCCAATAATGCGGGAAATTGGTTGGTTGAAATTTGAATTCACAATTAGTAGCAAATTTGTCAGAGTTACCGTAGCTAATTTGCTACGGATAATTACTCATACGTTTTGTTCCGTCGCAGACCATGAGTGTAAAATTATGTATCACTTCAAATTGCGTCGTGTTGTCGATTAGTAATATGTCTTCTAATTTTTCATTTTTTAATCAAAAATTTCGATTTCTCTCTGTTTTTTACTCTTCTTTTCTATACTCATCTTCCTCCTCTCCACAATCACCTAATCTCTCAAAGGCAAACAGTGAATGTCTCTAAATAAATACATTCATTCATTTGCTTAATGGATTCAATTCGTGTTTTCTTTTCTTGTTTTTCTATAATTGAGGGTTTTGTTTTGAGTTTGAAAAGTGAGGTACAGTTGCTCGTCTTTGAGGGTTTTTACTGGTAGTTTCGATTCAATATCTGAGGTGAAGAGCGATTGGGAGACTGATAGAGAGTCAGAGAAAGAGACGTTGTATTTCCCCCTCCGTTTATCCTCTCTGACGGTGGTGTAATAAAATTTTAAACGGGGGATGGAAGGACGGAGGATATCTGCGAAGGCCGTGCTCGGATTTTGGCAAGGAAAAGACCTCGCTCCAATGGATTTGTTGACACTGTTAAGAAGCGACAGAGACGCGATATTTCTTCAAGCAAGATCGCGTTTTCAGTATGAGCAGGTTTCTAAATATATGCGTTTGTTGCTCAAAGGTAGAAATGTTGCTTTTCTTAATTCTCCTCTTACACCCTATTTTATTTCTCCGGGAATATTTTTTAGGCCAAAAAGGATCCAGATGATGGACGGCAACGGTTTTTGCTTGTGTTGGAGTTCGTCATCGGTCTTGCTAATCCCACTTATATCCATTGTGAGTTAATCACAATTTTTGATTTCATTCTAATATTTTGTTTCTGTTTGTGCTTTAGATGTTTATTAATAATATTAGTATAGCATCTGGTTCAACATTAACTGCCTTGTTAATTGGTCAGCATTCCATATGAGTGGAGAGGGTCAAATTTATTTGCTTTTGAGGATTGACACCCTAACATTTCATGTTATAATGCTTTTACGAAATTTTCTTTAATTCTTTATGAACTTTTATAATATATCGTCTATTCTGTTTGGAGTTTGATAGTGCTGGAGAGTGGCATCTGTATTTGGATGGCTTTGTTATTATTAATTGCCCATATAAAAATGACTGATTATTGGGGTATATTTTGATGTTTTCACAGTATAAGAAATACGCATATTAGTTAGTTCTTATATGACACAAAACTTGGTTTTATTTTTGTTCCTTGGTAATTTTAGACATGGTTTCTGACATGTTAATCTTTCAGGATTTGGCGCATAGGCACTAATTCTTTTACTAGAAGAGCTATAGAAACAACCAAATGAAGCACATTTGGCCGAGGCCTCTACCCGAACCTGCTCCTGCACCACCAGCTTCTGCTCCGCTTCCACATCCTGTGCAATCAGTACCAACCATGCCTCCAACAACAATTCATATTTGCTTTCTCTTCCTTGATGTCCTGGTAAGAACCTCTGAATTGAGTGAATTCATTCTCATTTTATTTTTATTGAATCAACTTTCACGTAGTATTACCAAACTTTACTTGTTTTGTTCAAAAAGGTAGTCATGATATGTTTTGTAATGCTTGTACTGTGTTTAGTAACTGCAGAATCTGATTTCAACTTTTGAGAACAATATGATATGATTACTTATTTTCTCTGCTGTTTGTATGTCTATGTCTATCTGCCATTGGAGGCATGTAATATTCTTTATTTAACATTTTTACTAGTATGTTTTCTTATGGTGCTTAGGACTATTCAGTATATTTTAAGCTATCACTATACTATTTATGCTATGTTATTTAACTCTTAAACTGTATTATTGCACAAGATATCCTCTGGAATTGATAGTTGTGCTTCCTAACGCTTAATAGCTGGAACATTTTCTGTGTTTAGTAGTTCTGTCATTCTTGGTGACTGATGTGCTTTCTGTTCAACTTTGTGATGATTATTAGATAGTGCATAAGAGAAATTGAGTCAAGCATCAGATGGTGAATATGATAAATTAGCACAAGAAGAGAAAAAAAATATGCAAAATGTGTAGTTTTGATCAGGTCTGGCATGTAGTTTCCAAGTTGATAGAGTCTTATATTGCATCTTCAGGTCTGGTCTATACGCATCATCATCATCATCATCATATATATATATATATATGCTGTTTTTCTTGTTGAACACCAAAGCTGAATGTGTCTTCTGAACTTATTGCTTTACCAAACGACCTGTTTGAAGTACCAAGTTGTAAAAGATCAAAATTAAACCATGGATATGTGAGAGTCAAATTAGGATAGAGTGCATTTCTAGGTTTATGAAGTCACATAGAGAGTGTCTGTTAAGATTAATCATGTATTCTCTTTGTTGGCTAGCTGCACTCAAACTAAATTGAGCAGTATATCTAAGTTGTACAAAGAAAAAGAAAAGGAGTAAATTTATGATGATAGGGATGCAGCACAAACAGAGTTATCTATAAATTCAAGCCATAGTTCTAAGTTCTTGAACATTTAAAAGAGATGTTAATCTCTTGTATATTTCCTGGAAGAGAAAATATATGATGTTAAAGTACTTAAATTTAAAAGTATAAAGAGCTGGTTTGAAGTCTCAGGTTCAGTCTGGAAAAAGAATAAACAAGGGACTACTGCAGATATGCTTTTGAGAAAATGACTTCGAATTGAAATAAAAAAATGCTCATGTCACATGTTTTAGAGAATGGCAGGGTAAAAAGCACTCCTCTAGCGGATTCAAGAGGTGTTTTGTTGAGGGGAAAAAAGTGAAATCGCAAGTGATTGAAAAATGCATGGTAAAAAAAATCATGAGAGTGCAGTGATTGTAATGCTTGCATTAGGCATTTCTTGACTTGTGAGAAATACTGCTACTGTCTAGGAAAATTGCGCTAAGATTTTGAAACATTCATAACAATTTTGTTTATAATTGTGTTCAACATTTCATTTTTGATAGCAAGTAGATCGAATGATGTTCCGAAATTGCATTAATTGTATTTCCTATTGAAGATTTCTAATTGAAATTCTTTTTAATGGAACTGCATTGTTGCATGGATGAAGTTAGCAGAGATGGAGTATTGTGGTACAACAAGGTAAATTGCATAATTGTATTTCCTATTGAAGATTTCTAACTTATCTATTTACAATTTACCCAACAATTTATATTGTATCATGTGATTTGATAGGTTATTCTAATTTGAGCATTTAGGAAGGTTTAACATTGTGGAAATTCTGTTAGTTTTTGAACTTTCAAATACATGAAAATATGATATTGTTTGGTTAGGTGGATGATCCTCCTTAACATAATGAAAGAAGTAGCTAATTGAATAAAAAGGTGGGGAAAAAATTAAGGCATATAATGCTGCTTTATTTTTAATTTTTGCTTGAGCACTCTTTTGGATTTGAGTTGCCAATGAACTTAAATTTATTGATATCGATTTGGATACTTATTACGGGTTCTTTACCTTTGATCATTGTTAGAATTTTTATTCGCAACTATATTTCTATTGCAAGAAAATGTTATGAACTTATATTTTGAACTAAAAATAGATTAATGAATCTAAAAAAAATAGATTAAGACTTGGAAAATAACAAATCAAAGAACTTTGTTTTTATGAAAATTTACAAAAGATCGTTGTTAAAAAATAAAGAAAAGGCATCTGAGCAACAATAGATTAATTGTTGCAAGATGGCCATAAGCAATTGTTTCTTTTTAATTGTCCTAATAATCGGATTGCTGTTCGCAAAATCCGATGCTACCATAGAACAACAATATGATGATGAACAATCGTCATTCAATGTTGTAGCTACAGGGGGCAGGATTACCCTAAACCACCAGGCTTTTGCATGAAGAGCCTGGAACTCTAAACCCAGTACCCAAAACGACCGCATTTTTGCCTGAACCAATACCGAAAAACCAACTGATCTGCTTTTTACAGAAGAACAAGAAAGTGTTGACCAAACCTCTTCCTCTCATCAAGATGGTCATGAATTCTCTATGGAACGAACCCGTGGACTATACAAGATTCCCACTATTCCAAAACCTTAGACCAACCTAATAATGGCTTAGATTCAATATAATGTTGTTCGGTGGCTAATCAAGGCTTTAAATTTTCTTTAAACCTTCAATTTAATCCGTCATTAGTTTTCACTACATTTGTTTTTCATGCATCTCCCAAATTGATTGTTACGCAATTGTTCTTCTTCTTTTTGAGGGAAGTATCGTTGTATTATAGTATAAGGTCTCATAGCAAATTAAATTTCATTCACCATTACATATTCTCGTTTGCTTCATTTTGTTACTCAATTTTTACTCTATTTCTTCTATTGAATTAATACTCATAAATCATACCATATTCAGCGTAAAAGAAATAATGAACAATAGTTGACACCGGTTAATGCAAAACAAGCCAATAACGTATACATCAATATTAATTATACGAAAATACAGTAAGTTATAAAAAATATATATATACTAAATTCATAAACACACACGTACGTAGAAAACAACGAATAAAGATAAACGAAACTAGTTTCCAGGTGGAGGCGAAAGGAAAGGAATAGATGGAATTGTAAATGGAATATTAGGCATGGAAGGCATGCCAGGAATGGGTGGCATGGCTACCTTCGGAACATTAGGCATGGTTGGGAAGCTAGGAAGTGGAGGGAGGGCAGTTGGATTTGGCAAAGAAGGCTGAGGCATTTTTGGGATATTGGTCGGCAATGGTGGCAGTGTAGGCTGAGGCAGATTTGGGATATTGCTAGGCATTGGAAAATTTGGCAACAAAGGAATTTGAGGTACTTGTTGTAGGAGACTACGAGCTGCTAGGCCAACATCCATGCTTGAAAATGACATAGCAAAGAAGAAAACAATAAAGGTTGAGCACTTAAAACAACCCATTTTGGTATATGAAATCAAATTAATGATTTTTAGTGTGTTCAATATGAGCAAGGACGAGGTATGGTATTGGGTTTTATAGGGGCTAATGAGAATTGTGAGTAGGTGTTTAGTTGCCCAAAATAAAAGCCTTTTCCTGATTAATTAGCTTATCTTCCAGTTTCAAGTTGTTAAATTTAGTTGTGGTTGGGCGAGACTTTAAAGCCAATTATATTCTCATTCTCAAAAGCAAGCAGGTGGTTACTACCGCCCCCTTTTTATCTTTTTTTTTTTAAAATTTATTTTAAGTTTTTTTTTTTTTTTCAAATAAGTGTCGAAAATGGTATCTATAGAGTCCCAAAATTAATTTCAGTGGTTACAGTTTATAAAATTTAAATCTGTTTTTTTATTTCATATGAAACAATAAGAACCGTTAAATTTGACAGTTCTAATTTTTTTCATAAAATTAAAAATACAAATTCAAATTTTGTAAACTGGGACATACGAAAATTGATTTAGAGACTGCGTAGATATACTTTAACACTTAATTTAAAAAAAATAAAGCAAAAATTTAAAAACAAAATTGTAGGAGCACCTGTTGCTACTAGCACACAAAAACCTTTCCCTTATAGCCATTATGTCACCAAACTATAATTCAGTTTATTTTCAGGTAACCCATAATTATTTATTTATTATTTCAGAACTTACCAGCTGCAATGGAAAAAAATTACAAGCTTTGCAGTAGCGTTAGAATTTAGTAGAAGAGCTTCGCTATTTTTAGTGGTCTTGCTAGCTCCAATCTGGACTAAATCTGAAAAGCTGGTTTACCAGTTTTGTTGGGAAAAAAAAAAGGGTCTTCCCCTTGACTAATGATTTTTGGACTACTTAACACGTTTCTATATTTGTATTTCAAAATTCATCAAAAATATTAGTAGTTATATATATACACACACTTGAATCAGTTCAACATTCTTCACAAAAACTAGTTATTTAGACAATTTTAAGATGATAGCTTCCTGTCCGTTTATATTAACCTGAAAATTCAGTTTAGGAAGGAGTGTCAAAATGAAATATTCTACGACTTCAGTAGAATGATTTGTATATTATATTAAGAACCAACCTGAATTTTGCAACTTCCAGTTCACCATTAGTCGCATTGAAAACAACCTCGGTCTCATAATTTATCTTTATCTCGAGCCAAAAGTTTGTGCCCAATGATACCT